>PVJH01046917.1:0-11581 GCA_004026705.1 Nesogale talazaci
CCAAACATGGCATCCTTCTCCAGGAGCTGGTCCCTCCGGATGGCAAGTCCGTGTACGTGAGGCGATGCCTCGCTCCCCTTGCTCTGAGAGGCATTCTCAATGAACAATCATCGCCAAGGAGGGTCTCACTCTCCCTTTGGCTCTTTCTGGTCATCAGCTCGTGTCGCTTCACTTGGCCAGAAGCCGGTATTAGAAAGCGAATGTGTACTGGATCCATGTCTTCATCTTGGGAAGCCTTTTCTGCTCTGGGTAACAAAGACAAGGTTTTTGAAATCTGAGACACGCTTCCTTCTTCTTCTACAGCCTCTAAAACTTACAGCAACACAGTACACTGGACACATTCCAAATAATTGGAAGGTAAATACAAACTACATTTAGCAACTGAGGGGAGGGACCCATTATTGTAGGCAAATTTGCATCTCCAAGCATCGGGTTTGTGAAACATTATTGTTCATGAATGTTCTGGAAACTTCAGTAAAGACAGACAGTATAAAACCTTTGGGAAGATCATAGCTGAGAAGGATTGGCTTTGGGCCTAACATTGCTTTATCATGGTTCTGGCAGGTAATCAATAGGAAACTCTGTTGCATAAACATAAATCATAATTGAGTTTTCATTAGTCCTGTGCCAAATCTATGTCTGTATGAAGTCCAGCATTTTGGTGCCAAGGTGCCTTATCAATCCATATGCAAATATGCTTTTTGATGAAATCAAAGAACAGTAGAATTCAGATGAGATTGCAGCCTTGTGCTGCCAAAGCCACGCAGGCAGTTAACTCTTCCGATTGGCCAATGACTAAAGAATAATCTCTGTGAAAGGCATTTTTCAGGCAATGCTTCTCCTTATAACGCAAGAGGATTCCAAAATAAGAAAAGAATCTGCTCATATATGGATGGAATCCTCGAAAATTTTATCAGAGATTTATGGAACGACCACTAACTAACTAGCATTAAAGACAAACGTTACATACATTGTTTTCTCAAGGCAAAGGAGGGGGTGGTTTAAAAACAGCATTAAAGCCTAATTACTATAAACGTTAACAGAGGGGAAATTTTTTACATTTTTATCATTTCCTCATAAATCATATGCCTGAGGCGCAAGTTGATTTAAATTAAGTAAATTTGACTCTCTGCTTGATTATTGGATGATTGGATTAAGATGCATGAAGATACTTGTAGGTTTATAAGAATTTGTGCATTTGAAATTATCTGGAATGTTTCTTAGAAAACACTTGCTATTGTTTGCTGCAGTCAAATTGGTTCCAACTGAAAAATCCTCTGGACCACAGAACCAAAACTTGCCAAATCCTTTCCTTTCCTTGAAGAAATAGTCATTCTCGAGAACCTCTTTTAATACACTATTTGCTCAAGAGAATATTTTTTCTAAGTAGTCTATCAACAATCCTGACAAACCCCATTACACACACACAAGATTCACTAGTTCAAATGACTAGCCTCTATAACTTTAAATTTAGGCTAATAACGAATAATACTTAGTTTAACAGTAAATAATAATAAATAATTTAGGTTAATAATAAATAATATTTAATAAAATTAAATTAAAAATCCAGTTCCTCAATCATATTAGCCATATACTAAACCACATGAGGCCAACCATTTTAACACTGAACAGCACAGCAATAGAAAGTTTCCATTATGGAAAATATTTCAATTAATGCTGAAAGTCTACACTGTTCCTATCACATTCAGAAAAACCTGAGCTTGGTATTACCCAGGAGGAAGAGTGTGATCTCTTTCTAGGTTCCCAAACCCCCATTAATAAGGTTTGGGAAGCATTACCCCGGCATGACATTTCCAGAATACTGGGCATTAGAGTTCATCAAACCTCACTTGTAGGGCAGAGATTCCAGTCCAGAACACTACTGCCAAGAAGATCGTTGGTGACTTCCCTCACCCAATGTCACTCTTGTAAATCGAGTGTGTCATTCTGAGAAAATCAGGTCATGGTGTCCACTTCTCTGGAGCAGTGGAACAAAGGCCTTAAAAATAGAGTGCTAGGGGCTGAGCCCCGGTGGCGTAGTGGTTGAGTGTGGGACTGCGGCCCACGGGCTTGGTGGTTCAAATCCAGCAGCAGCTCTCCAGGAGCAAGGTTGGGTGGCTCCCACGACCACTAGAGGGCAGGGATGCCCCCCCAAAAAAACAAACAAAAAAAAAGAATAAAGTGCTATAATTATCCCTTAGGAAACTGACATTATTTGTTACAGAGCTACTATTCATTGAAGTTCAATTATTAAAAACAGTAAAGATTTTGGTTGTGTGTAGCTTAGAAGGAGCAGGTGGTTGCATTGTAGCAAAAAGCTAAACCTTGGGTCAACCAGAAGTTTAACAGAGAAGACCAAAGAAAAATACAGCTAAGAAAAGCCCTTATAAGGCTGGCCTAGAAGACTGCTTCTGTAGTCTTTGCTCTACAATCTAATCCAATTAATCTGGTCATATTTAATTGGATCAGACTGTGGAGTAATTTATGCCCCAGAGCAATCAATCGGCAATTAGTGCATTCAAACTATTATATGTGATACCAGTTGAGACAGGTCTGTTAGAAGCTCAACAGAGAGATCATGGGGAAAAACAGTCACAGACAGCCCTTCTAAAATCACTGTGTTCCCAGTAGCCAAGGCAGTGGCTTATGAGGGGTGGCATCAGAAGCTACAAAGTATGGAGGAAATAGATTTCACTGAAATAGTTCAGCCGGTTCATTAAACATATTTGGAAGCAAGTAGTAATGAAGACCAAAAAAACCTTGAGAGGAAAGGCAAACTTGTCTCCGAATTTGTTACAATATACTATCTAAAATTTCCATTTTAAACAAAACCAAATGATATGCAAAGAAAGAAAGAATGATTCAGAGGAGGAAAAAATAGACAATAATAATATCAGAGTGAGGAGACAAAGATTTCAAGTGAGTGTTTTAAATGTCCAAAGAACTAAAGCCATAATTTAAAAAGTAAAATAAAGCAAGCATGTGACAATTCCTCATCCAATAGAGAATATTAATAAAGGGATCAAGATAATGAAAAGAGGCAAATAAATATCCCATGGAATAAAAGTATAATAATCAAAAAGAAAAATCCATTAAAAGGAATGAACAGTAGATTTGAGACGGCAAAAGAATCTCTGATCTTCAAGATTGATTGAAATTTATCTGTATGAAAAGCACATAGCAATATGAATGAAGAAAAGGGAAAAAAGCCCTAGAGGATTGTTATATACCATTAGACACATCGCTATATGTTTACTAAGGTGGCAGGAGAAGAGGAAATAAAAAAGAGATAGGTTGGGTGGGCAGGTTATTGTTGAAAGAAATGATCACTAAAACTTCCCAAATTGGATGAAACACATATATCTATACATCCAAAGAGCTCAACTAATTCCAAGTAAGATAAATTCAAAAAGATGCAGACCCAGAGACCTAAGAGTCAAAATGCTGAAAGTTATGGCAAAAAGATAAACAGTATTAAAACAAAATGACTTATCCCATACAAGGAATTGACTTTAACAGTTGACTTTCTTATCAGATGATATGAGATGATATCAGAACTGAGATGATATGTCTAAAATGCGGAAAGAAAAAGAAATCAAGAATTTCATATCTACGAAAAATACAAAGACAACATTATGCTTACTGGTAAAGATTGAAAGCTTTTCCCTAAGGAGAGCAAATAAAACAAGCATGTACATTCACCAGACTTCCGTTCAACATTGCCACTAAAACGTTCTAAATAGACAATTTGACAGAAAAAAAGCAAGAAATGGCATCCAAGTGGAGTAGAAGCAATGAGCCTATATTTATTTGCAAATAATAAGGATCATGTCTAAAGAAAACACTAAAATATTAGAATAAATAAGCAAGAGTTAAAAAAGTGCAAGATCAATATCCCAAAATCAATTTGAATTGTATATACATTAATAAAAATATTCAAAATAAATGAAGAAATGTCATCAAAAAGAATAAAATCATAGGAATTAATTTTACAAAACAAGTCCAAAATTATTAGTCTGAATATTTACAATCCATAAAAGAAATTTAACTACTTTCTTACACTAAAATTAATCTTTTCTAAACATAAGAACTAACACTACAAAATTCAAAGAAGAAAACATGAGTAAATTTTTGTTAACTTGGGTTAGATAATGGTTTCTTGATATGATATCAAAAGCACAAGGAACAAAAAAAGTAAAAGGATATATTGGACTTCCTCAAAAATAAATCTTTTTTTATTTCAAAGGCCAACATTAAGAAAATAAGAAAACTGCCCACAGATGGAAGAAAATACTTGTAAATAATGTACCATTAAGGGTTTTGTCCTTCGGAAATATAAAGAACTCATACAACACAAAATTATAAAACACAAATTACCCAATTTTAAAAGAGCCAAGTATTTGAACAGAGATTTATCAAAGGAGATATATAAATGATCAATAACAAATAAGATATTCTTGTTATCGCTGAAATCAAGGAAATGCAAATTAAAATTACCGTGAGATACCACTTCACAGCTACTTGGATGATAATACCAAAAAAAGATAGCTAATAAATTTTGGAGACTAGGTAGAAAAAATTGGAACCCCCATATATTGCTGTTGGAATTTAAAATGGTGCAATCACTTTGGAAAACAGTTTGACAATTCCTCAAAGTGTTAAACTCAGATTTATCCTATTAACCAATAATTATAATTGTAGGTCTATCCCAACAGAACTAGGAAGATAGATCAATAAAAACAAAATGTACACCAATGTTTGTAGCAAGGCTATTGATGATAGCTCAAAAGTAAAAACAATCCCAGTATTCATAAATGGATTAGCAAGAATACATATCCACATCATCGAAATATTACTGAAAAATAAAGTGTGCTACAATATGGTAATGAAAATGGGGTCCTTCTTTGACATGATGAAATTAAAAAATAATAATTATGGTGATGGCTACCCAAATCCATGACTACTATAAAAACCAACTAATGGTACATTTTAGATGAATTGGGTGAAAAATTATCTAAATATGGGAGAAACAGTCCTACCATTCTCGCTTCTAGGGTTGTCCTTCTTTCTAGACAAATCTGTATGCTCTGTTGGTAGTTTATGGCACTTTCAGTATTTTTCACGAGCACCATGTTCTCGGGAGAGATCAGTCCCTGGAGAAGGACATTTTGCTCGGTAGAGTAAAGGTTCAAGCAAAGCTGTTTTTCCAGAAAATCCACTGGGAGCAAAGAAAACCTTCCCAGGCAAAGTCACTGAGTGCACTAACTCAGAGCGATTTGCCCCATGCTCTCCTAGTGGGGTAAAAAAAGCGTACTCTGAAAGCTCTGCTCCACCCAGCACAAGTCCTTTTGGGGGGACGTGCCTCTTCATATGTATTGACTCCCAAGTTGCAACAAATTAAAAACAAAAAGGAGGGGGTGACATAGATAGAAGAATGGGTTAATCAGTTCTTACATCATGGCCCTGCTTGATACTCACCTTCCTGACATGTTCACAGACGATAAGGGTGCTAAAGCAAAGTCTGGTGAAGAAAGCAGATGGTGCCCAGCTATAGATCCAAATAGTGCCTCGGGTCTTAAAGGCTTGTATTTAAACAGGCAAGGACTCCATTAAATCCATACAGAAGCACACCAGTTTCTGTGATTCAAAGATAACAATTTAAAACATTGAATATGGTGAAGAGAAGAGAAGCAGAGCTAAAATTATGAACACCAAATTTGTGGAGGGTTAAGGGGCATGGTGAGAATTCCAAACCCATCTGCAGAGTGTCTGGTCAGAAGGATCCACTGGCAGATCCACTCTAGCCACAAGTAGGAGTCTAGAATAGGCAGAGACCATTGTGATGTGGTTGGTTTTTTGTAATCATTTTATTGAGGCTCATACAGCTCTAATCAAAATATATATATACATGCATTGTGTCAGTGTTTACATCTCTTTTTTTTCCTTTTTTTTTGGGGGGGGTATTCATACAACTCTTATCAGAATCCATACTTACATTCATAGTGTCAAGGACATTTGTACGTTTGTTGCCATCATCATTCTCAAAACATTTGCTTTCTACTTGAGCTCTTTGTATCAGCTCTTCATTTTCCCCTTGCCTGCCCACTTCCACCTTCCTCGTGAACCGTTGAAAATTTACAAATTATTGTTATTTTTTCATATCTTACACTGTCCTACCTCCCCCTTCACCCATTTTTCTGTTGCCTGTCCCCAAGGAAGGAGATTATATGTAACCGGTACCCCCTTTCTACCCCACCCTCCCAGTATACCAGTCTCAGCACTGGTCCTGAAAGGATCATCTGTCCTGGATTCTCTGTGTTACCAGTTCCTATCTGTACCAGTGTACCTCCTCTGGTCTACTCAGATTTGTAAAATAGAATTGGGATCATGGGGGCGGGGGAGGAAGCATAAAGGAAAGCTGTATGTTTCATCGTTGCTACACTGCACCCTGATTGACTCGTTTCCTCCCTGTGACCCTTCAGTAAGAAGATGTCCAGTTGTTTGCAGATGACTAATTGGTTCCAAATCTACGCTCCCCCACATTCACAATGATTTGATATTTTGTTCTCTGATGCCTGATACTTGATACCTTCAACACTTTGTGATCACACAGGCTGATGTGCTTCTTCCATGTGTTCTTTGTTGCTTCTGAGCTAAATAACTGCCTGTTTACCTTCCAGCCTGTCAGACCCCAGATGGTATATCTTTTGATAGTCTGGCACCATCAGCTTTCTTCACCAGTTTTGCTTATATACCCATTTGTCTTAATTGATTGTATCAGGAAGGTGAGAACACAGTAATAAGATTTTTTGTTCTTTGTTGCTTGAAACCTGATCCCTTTGGCACCTCATGATTACAAAAGCTACTGTGCTTCTTCCATGTATGCTTTGTTACTTTTGAGTTAGATAACCACTTGTTTATCTTCAAGCCTTTAAGACTTCAGGTGCTATATCTTTTGGTAGCTGGGCAATTTCAACTTTCTTCACCACGTTTACTTATGCACTTGTCTTCACTGTCTGGAAGGTGAGCATCATGAAATGCCAGTTTAACAGAACAAAATGTTCTTGCATTGATGGAGTACTTGAATAGATGCCCAATATCTATCTGCTATCTTAATATTCAACCTATAAATATATGCACATAGACTATATCCCCATCCTAATATATAAATATATTTACCTAGGTGTACATGCCTTAATTTAGACCTCTGAAAATGCCCTTTGCCTCCTAGTTCTTTCCTGTATTTCCTTTTACCTTCCTTTGTCCCACTATCATGCTCAGCTTTCATTTGGGTTTTAGTTGTTCCTCTCAGTTACATTATCCTTGATCAAGCCCTATCTGGCCTCCTACACTCTCCTCACCACTGATTTTGGATCATTTATTGTTCCCTTGTCCATAGGCTTGTTAATACCACTTCCTTTCCCTGACCTCACAGCCTCCATGTCCCCCTCAAAACCATATGTCCCCTTGTTTTCTATTCCAGATTATTTATTCAGCCTATCTTATCAAGAGTTAATAATATGCAGAGTTAATAATAGAATGTACAAAAACAAGACAGCAAAACAACAACAACAACAACAAAGCCTAATGACAAGTCTGTAAATAGTTCAAGGACTGCTTTTTGGCCTTTAGGAATGTTTTCTGGTTGAGTTTGATGGGCTGCCATGCCCTGGTTCCCAAGTCTATTTTTGGTATTCCCTCAGGACTTCCTTTCTGCTCCCCTTGCTGTTCTGTTGCACTCCCT
Organism: Nesogale talazaci; assembly: GCA_004026705.1. Taxonomy (NCBI): domain Eukaryota; kingdom Metazoa; phylum Chordata; class Mammalia; order Afrosoricida; family Tenrecidae; genus Nesogale; species Nesogale talazaci. Next base: position 7,745 of record PVJH01046917.1, read on the forward strand.
TAGTATTTTGCCTCCATGTGCTGGGGTCAGATCGGGTGAAATTCCCACACTATCTCCAGTGTTGTCCCCTACTGGGAAATTGATCAGTGAGGGATGTAGTGTCTCAAAATGGGGTTGACCATATGGTCTTCTCTGTGGATTGGCTTCTCAGAGTAGAGATACAAAGCTTGGTGGGCCAGAATTTGCTCCACAATCTCTTCTTCCACATTCATTTGCTCCCGTAAGCTCTGATCAGACACGTTCCTCTCCTGCACCTTCAGGGCTGTCCTCTAAAGTAAATTCTTCTGGGTGGAGGTCAACTATCCACATAGTTGGGATTAGGGCCAGCCCCTCAGACCTCTCTACTGGTTCTCTACTTCATGTCAGTATGTTGCATTCACATCATGGAGCACCGGGTTAAAATCTGGCCCCTCTTCCTTGTGGTGATATAAACAACTCCCTCCTCTCTGCTCCCCATTTCCCCTTACCCATTACTCTTTTTGTCTTTCTTTTCCCACCTCGGTGGTTGGCTACCATATGTATCACTGGGTTTGGTCTGACCCCTGCCATCCTACTTGGACCTCACTCCAGGAATGTTTATATATGGCAGCTTTTTTCCTATGCCCCTTTTACATTTTTTTTTTACGCTTACCTCAGAGGACTCATCTTGTACTTTTCCTTTTGTGCTTGGGTTACTTCGCTTAACATCATTCCCTCCAGTTCTTCCCATGCAGTGATGTGCTTCAAACGTTCATCACTGCTATTTAGTGATGCATAGTACTCCATTGTATGAATGTACCCCAGCTTTTTAATCCATTTGTCAGTTGATGGAAATTTGGGTTGTTACCAACTCCTTGCAGTTGTGAACTGTGCTGCAATGAACATTGGAGCACAGGTGTCTGGTCATGGTTTCCTTCTTCCTTCTTCTGGGTATATGCCCAGTAGGTGGATTTTTCTGGGTCATGTGGTAGCTTATTTTCCATCTGTTTTAGATGTTGCAAATTGATTTCCATAGTGGTTCTACATACCTACAGATCCACCAGCAGTGGATGAGAGTTCCTGTCTCCCCAAAACCCCTCCAACACATTGCTTTCTAAATTTTTGAATAGGGCTATCTTTGAGGATGTTAGGTGGTATATCATTGTTGTTTTAATTTGCAACTCTTTTATAGCTAATGATCAGGAACATTTTCTCATATGTTAATTGGCCTCTCAGATTTCTCCCCTGTGAAACTTATGTCCAGTTTCTTTGCCCTCCTCCTCAGTGAGCAATTAGTGATTTTCATTCTTTTTGGAAGCTAGCAAAGTATTGTAGATTTTAGTAATAAGGCCTTTGTGTCTGATGTGTTATAGCTAAGGATGTTTTCCCAGTCCATGGGCTCTCTCAGTGAATTCTTTAGATGTACAGAGGTGTTTTTTCTTCAGTATATCCAACTTGTCAATTTGTGCCTCCACTGTGTTTCTGCCCATCCCTATGTCTGATAGTCTATGTATTCCCTGTGCCAAAGTTCTCAGGTTTGTCCCACTTCCTTCATTAAGGGGCTTAATAGTATGAAGTCTTACCTGGAGGTCTGTGATCCACCTTGAGTTTATTCTTGTGCATGGAGTGAGATACGGGATTTTGCTTCATTTTTCTTCAGGTAGATATCCATTTTTTCCAGCACCATTTGTTGAAGAGGACATCTGCTTCCCATTTGATATTTTTGAGCCTTTATCAAAGATCAGTTGTCTGTATGCTGATGATTTTATTTCAGTTGTTTTCCATTGGCCTGAGTATCTGTCATTATACCAAAACCATGGGGTTTTGACCGCTGTGACTGTATAATATGTGCTAAAGTCAGGCAAAGCAAGCCCTCCAACTGTTTCCTTCTTCTTGAGAGTTCTTTCCTAATTCCGTCAGGGATACTTCCCTTTCCTGATGACGTTGATAATCAATTTTTCCATTTCTTTGAAGAAAGATGAGGGTAATTATATCAGGGTTGCATTAAAGTTATATGGTGCCTTGGGCAGTACTGCTCTATTTACTATATTGAGTCTTCAAATCCACGAGTATGGGATATTCTTCCATTTGCTGATGTAACTCTTGGTTTCTTGGAATAGTGTTCTGTAGTTTTCCTCATATATATCTTTTTTTTTTCATTTAATCAGGTATATCCATAGATATTTCAGTTTGTGCTTGATTATTGTGAAAGGTGCCACCTTTTTTATCTCCTCTGCTGTGGACATAGCCAATGTGCATAGAATTCCAGTAGATTTCTGTTTGTTGATCTTGTAGTCTGCCATTCTGCCATACTCCTATATTGTTTCCAGGTCTCCCATTGTGGAACTTTTGGAATTTTTCATATAAAAAAATCATATCATCTGCAAATAATGATAGTTCACATCTTCCTTCCTCAGGTTAATACTGTTGATGCTTTTTCTTTGCCTTATGCTATTAGCTAAACCCTCCAGTACAATATTAAATAAGAGTGGGGCCAGGGGCATCCTTGCCTGGTCCCCTTTTTCAGTGTGATTATGCTCATCTTTGGTACATTGACTATCATGTTGGCTGTTGGATTTTCATATTTGGCTTATATTGTCTTGAGAAATTTTCCTTGCATTCCTATATTCTCGAGTGTCAAACAGAATTGGTGTTGCATGTTGTCGAATGCTTTTTCCGCATCTATAAATATTATCATGTGGTTCTTATAGTTTTTTTTCATATCAATGTGGCGAATGACACTAATGGACTTTCATATATTGGACCACCTCTGTATCCCAGGTATGAATCCCAGTTGGTCATGGTGAATTATTTGTTTTATATACTTTTGTATTCTATTGGCCAGCATTTTTTTAAGGATTTTTGCATCAATGTTCATTAAGGATATTGGTCTGCTGTTCTTGATTCTTGTGGAATCCTTGCCCGGTTTCAGTATCAGAATTATATGGGCTTCATAGAAGGGCTTCAGGAGTTTACCATCTTTTTCTATGTTGTGGAAGAGTTTGTGTAGGATTAGTGTTAGTTCTTCCCTGAATTCTTGGTAGAATTCTCCTCTAAAGCCATCTGGACCAGGATTTTTTGTTGTTGGTAATCTCTTGATAACCTGGTCTATTTCTTCTATTCCTTTGGGTCTGTTGAGATTCTTGACATCCATCAGGGATAGTCTAAGGAGGGATTGTTTTTCCAAGAATGTTTTCATGCCGTCCAAGTTGTTGTATTCATTGGAGTACAGTCCTTTCTTTCCCTGTGATCTGTCTTTCTCAGAAAACAGATAATTGAAGTCACACACTATAATTATTCTTTTGGTTTCATCAGGGTCTATTATAATGTCCCCTTTTTCATCCCTCATTCTTGCTATTGAAATTTGTACCCTCCTTTCTTTGGTTAGGTTTGCCAGTGTTTTGTCAATTCTGTGATCATTTCAATGAGAACCAACTTGTAGCAGCATTAATTTTTTCCATTGTTTTCTTACTTTCCCACTCCTGAATCTCAGCTCTGATTTTTATTATTTCTTTTCTTTATCCATTAATAGGTTTTCTCGGCTGACTCTGCTCCAGTTGTTGCAAATTTTGTGCCAGCATATCAGTCATGACTCTCTTCCTTTTTACGTTGTGCATGTATTGCTATGAAACTTCCTCTGATAACTGCTTTTGCTGTGCCCCCTGTGTTTTGGTACATCATGTTCTCATTTTCATTAGTTTCTAGAAATTTTCTAATTTCATCTCTGATCTTGGCCATAAATGCCCTAGGCTAAGTGGAATGGTCTGGAGGTTGACAGTGGGCAGGTGAAAGAAAATCAAAAAGACAAAGAGGAAAAATAAATTAAGCCCACTGAGACTTTAGGGAGATAGAGAGAAGAGAGGGAAATAAAAGTAACAA
>PVJH01046918.1:0-11588 GCA_004026705.1 Nesogale talazaci
ACATTCAGGGCACCATCAAATCTGAGGGAAGCCGTGATGGAAGACACAATTTGACCTATCAGTCTATTCAGGTTGGTGTAAGTTGGGCGCTCAATATCGAGGTTCCTGCGACAGATGTCATAGATGGCCTCGTTGTCTACCATGAAGGCACAATCTGAGCGCTCCAGGGTGGAGTGGGTGGTGAGGATGGAGTTGTAGGTCTCCACTACCGCTGTGGGTCTATGGTTTTATCCTGATAAACCCATTCAAATTTGCCAATTTCTCTAAGATTTGGACACATTCTTCAATACTATACCAAGATATGTCGGATTCTTAACCTTGACATATTATAGTCAATTGCACAATCCATGCTACATGAACCAACTAAATAAACTTTTAAACACCCGCAAACCTCTTGAGCTTATATACTGAATGAAGAATTTTTTTCTCAATGAACCCATGCCAACAAACTCATACTGATACACCTTAAGTTATTTTCACCATTATCCCACACACATCATAACCATTCTCACCCATACTCTACATGTTTCTGACTACAAATATAATAAAATTCTAGCAGTTATTTAAGAGTAGAACTTCCTTGATAGCCATTTGTACTGCGCCTTTTGGGACTCTCTGTGATATGTCAAGTTATTGATCTAGAAGTAAAAACGGATTTGAAGAGTGTTTTCTGGGAAGACTCAGCAATATCTTGGGAGGCATCCACCTCAGGTGACACTCCAATCACAGCCACGGGTGCTATTTCAGAATACACAGTTAAGGTGATCTCCTGCGATCAGCTCACATAATTTGTACATGTGGTCAAGAGAGATCATTCCCCTAAGAGGGACTGTGAAAAAGAAGAATGTCCTCAAAGCGATGAATAGACAAAAAGACTGCAACAAGGGGACTGGGTGTAGGAAGAATTGTGAGACTGGTGCAGAACTGTGCATTGCTTTCTTCTGGTGTGCTCAGAGTCACTATGACTCAGAACAGACTCAGTGGCACAACAACCTGTAGGTGGAAATGAGAATGATTTTACTGACAATGCCAAGGAGTAATTGCTTCACATGGGAGCGGTAGTGCTATTGACTAAAGTGAACATAGGGGACAAATATCCACATCTCCCTAGTTTGCTCCCTTTCCAAGATTCAAAGGCTTATGTCCTCCCCAACAGTACCCTCATTTTGACATCCTTCAAGATTGAGAATTAAACTGGTTTTCTAATTCAACTAATCTTAAACTATGACTCTGAGTTTGGAGGTTCTTTCCTGAAACAGGTGGAAACATTGAGGTTTTTTATGGAGTTCTTGAGCTGTGTCTCCCAAACCCACAGCTCATATCCTTCCTTTCCCACTTTGTCTATAAGTATCAAGCAACTGGATGTTCAATATTTCTCATTACAAAATTGCTAAGAAATATCACAAAAGAATTCAGAGTCTCTAGTCTCACCAATATTTTATCTGTTGGTTTGTGGTATTATTGATATTAGCATTGCCACTTCAAACTGTAGATGAGCATCTCTTTAGATACTGCTCATGCTGGACTTGCCCATACTAATGGAAGACAATTACCAGTCCCTTGATATGGAATAAAACTTTAAAACCCACCTAGAAAATTGTTCTTATGGTTTTGTTTCTCTAAAACCACTCTACAACAAATGGCTGAGTTCTATCCAGAAGCAAAATCAGCGATGCTTATAATGTACATATAAAAAGGAAAATGTCCCACACAGGTAAGTCAAATCCAGTTTCAAGTTTATTGGTCAGATATTAAACTGGGAACTTCTCCTGAATCACAGAGCTTTGGTAACTAATTAACACAGCATTGTTAGGGACACTAAAAGTTTCTGAATTGCATGAAATCAAGGCTTACAGGATTTGTGCCCGAAAAAGCAAGCTAATCCAAAGACAGCTGGTCAGATGGCAGATCAAGCAGCAGGCCACTGATGGCTCCCAGAATAGGTAAACTGTATGGTAGGCAATTGGATCAAAGTTAAAGAACTAGAGGCCAACCAGCCAGGTGGAAGTTCTAAACCTAGCAAGAAGGAAGCATGCTTTCCGCAGTATTCACATGGAAATTAATTTATAGAGAAAGCCATATCACCAAGGAGTCTTCTTTTCAATTGCATGAGGCTGGTTGGCTGCTTACAATAGATCACATCATGGAGTTTATTACATTATGTTAGATCACATCATGGGGAATTACTGGGTCTCAACTGCCAAAACATTGAGAGTTCTGGACCAGGCAAGTTGACACAAAACCAAGCATCACAACATTTATGCAATCCTTATCAATATTCCAGAAACCCTGATGACAGAAATAGAAAATCCAATCTTAATTTTTTTTTCAATCTTAGCTTTTTTATGGAATTCACATATCTAAATATTTACTGCAAATATTCAAAGGACCCAAATATAAAAAACAACTGGTTGCATACTGGGGGAGAACTACAAAATTGAATAACTCATACTTGTCAATTTCAAAATATACCATACAAATAAAATAGTCAAGAGTCTGGTACTGGTGCAACAAGACACACATAGACTGATAGAATGGAATTGAGAGTTCATAAATAAATCCATATATCTAAGTTCGGTTGCTTTTTTGCAAATATGTTGATCCAAGAACCAGGGAAATATTATCCTTTCCAATAAATGATAATGAAAATAGTTGCAAAAGAGTTAACTTGGATCCCTATTTCACTCTTGAGAATCCCTGTCTCACAAGATATATGTGAAACTTAGATGGGTCTGCGACACCAATGCTCATTTCAGTAGTATTCACCAAAGACCATATTTGTAAACAATCAAAGTGACCATCAACAGATTAATAACAAAATGTGGTACTCATGAATTCACAGAATGGAACATTATTCAGCTATCAATAGAAACTAAGTTCTCATTACATAGTGAGTGAACATTGAATATATTTTGCTGAATGAAATAAGTCAGACACAAAATACAACTGTTGTATTGTCCCAATTATAGGAAATATCTGGAATAGGCAACTTCATAGAGAAGAAAGTTTTTTTGTTGTTGTTGTTGTTTTTTGTTTTGTTTTTTGGGCATCACTGCTCTCCGGTGGTCGGAGTAGGAGGCCCAGCCCCACTGCTGGAATTGAACCTCCATCCCAGTGGGCCGCAGCGCCGGGCACAACCACTACGCCACCGGGGCTCAGCCTGAGAAGAAAGTTTATTAGCGCTTACCAGGGATGGTAGGTGGGAGAAATGAGGACTTAATTGTTTTTAAAGAGGTCGTGTCTTTTTGATAAGAGTGATAAAAATTTGGAGTGAATTTTGATATATTTGTACAACATGATTAACGTAATTAATGCCATTAAGTTGTACAGATAAATTTTTATATGGAAATATTTTATTATATGTATATTAAGCACAATAAAAAGATATTCCTTTTAAAGAAAAAAGGAGATATTATAGAAGCACGTGGCACAACTAGTAGCCAATTGAAATAATAACAGGTGATGGTGGCTTAGATCATAGTACTAGTAGTGTAGATGGAAAGAACCATAGAACTGATTGAAGTGTTTTGAATCCACATTCTGTGAGGCATTGTGCGGCGAAGGGAAGACATATTTGATTATATCTTCTATACAGGGGATTCAAATTTAGTGGATGTAGAGAGCTAATGAATAGAAAATGATAGATTAATGGATAGAAATATAATGTGCAAAGACAGTGTTAAAGAGAATTCAAACATAATTTTAAGAGCTACAAAGAAGAATGACTCTGAAGATATTGGAGGGCAGTGAAGAATGAGAAATTTGAAATTATTCTTGAAGTATGGAAAGAAATTTGACAATCTCAGTTTCAGGGCAGAGTTAAGATTAGCCAGTGAGGAAGGAGTTGAAGGTAGAAAGAATAAAATGAATGGATAGCAGAAATCAATGAATATTCAGGGTACCAAGGAGGTTCAAGAATGTGTAGGAAAGTGGTGACAACAAAATCTTAAATATGGATTATGTTATTTTCTCTGTATTCCAAATGATAGCTGATTTTTCAAATGAACGCTTTAGAGTTTTCACCTTATACCATCTAAGCAAATGTGATCCTGCTTTGAGAACTGCAGAGGGCAGTCTGACACTTGCTACTGGGGATCAGAAACTAAAACTGCAGCTCACATGTGTCAGATTATTGCTTTTCATACACAATACTGACATTGTTCTACAGATATCCAGGGTAACTAATACATTTTGTTAGAGAGTTAGAAAAGTTGTTGGTAGTGCATTGTCAGACACTCTGGTTGGGTGACAACATTTTCAGACTTCTCTGCTTAATGTTTGACATCTTATTGTGAAAAATGGTTAAGATGATCCACAAAGGAATTACAATAAGGCTTTAAAAAGTGGATTTCTCAAGAGGCAATTGTCCAATGACATCTATCGAGTGAGTGAAATGCAGGAAAGCAAACCAATGGGCTGATTCTGGCTCAAGAATCTGTCCGTTTTGAGAGTTTGGGGAGTCTATTTTTGGTTCAAATTAGTTGAAGTTTTCCTCATATGAGTTAGTGTTATCATAAAGTTTAACACTCCCAAATACATTTGTTTATTTTGTAAATAATAGTAATTACATTCAGAATTGTTTCCACATGTGCTACTTCATTTAATCCTCATAGCACATTTATATGAAAGATACTGACTCTATTACGACCTCATTTTGCAGACTACTAAACTAAATCTCAGCTGGACTAAGCTGTTTGCAGAATGTTAAAAAATCAGTAAGTTAGCAAAGTGAGGGTACAGGCAGGACCCAGGATGACCCCTGTTGAACTGATTGTCATTTTAATTTTGCTTCCTATTTCCCTTAATCTAATAAGATTTAACTTCTCCTCAGTCTGGGGAGAGTCCTATAACAACTTACAGTTCTTATTTCTACAGACATCTTCATTAATTTAGACCAGTCCCACTCAGTGAAAAATGTAATCATCAATTTTGTTTTAATATCTGTGGTCACTAGTCTGAGTATCCTTAAAATAACTGAGCAAACTACACATAAAGAAAGGCATCTAGACTCTTTCAATGCTATTGCTGTTATGGTCAATAAGATAAAGAAATATAGGATTTCAGTTGCAGTTCTAGGGCATTTTGTAATCTCTAGCATAAACCACCAAAAATTCACCCACAATGGATAGAAGAAAAGGATGACTCTAGAAAGCAAAAAGTGTTAAAAAAAAAAGCCTGGATAATGCTTTAGTTTTTGCTAATAATGACACTTGTATTTGTAATTTAAATTTGTTACTGCAAATATCGTTGCAGCCAACACTTTGAAAACTATTGAAAATGCCAACTCATAATGGAGTTGATATATTTCTATTTAATTTGTTGTCCTGCCAACCATCTCCTTTATTCTGGGAAAAAGCCCAATTCTGATAATCTCTTGGGTTCTGGAGTGTAGAATCTTTCATTTAAGAAGCATCAAAGCAATGCTAAGGGGCTCTTATAAGAGGATGGGAGCCTGGGAGAGAGACTTCAAAATGTTGGCAGGAATACAACTAAAATACAGCACATATTGAAATGAATACAACATTTTATGAAACTGTGTCTAAGAGATGATTCCCAGTGTGCATTTTAAAAAAACAACCATTGGCTTGTGTTCACAAAGAATAGAGTATGCTTGGCCCTAGCCTCCAAATAATAACTACTCAAAATGTCCTAGTCATGAAGATTCTCATTCAGAAGTTTAGACTTATTTTTATTAGCCAGATTGTATTTGAATATCTGGGGGAAAGGAAGCCAAACTAAGAAAACTATGTTTTTCTTCTAACTTTTTTAAATGAAAAAGTATAAAGATCTATCTTCTATTCATAATTTGAAATGTTTTCAGCTAGGGAGGTGGGAAAACAGAATGAACTTTTCTGAAGAAGTTTATTTAGATATGAATATGTGGTGAGTCTCTGGGGGCAAAATGTAAAGAGAATCTTGGGTTCTCTTCTATGTAATATATATTACATATATAATATAATATATATAAAGTACTTGTTCTATCATCACACCTACTAAATTCATCTAAATATCCAGTTTTTCAAGAATAGCACTTCATTGTTCCAAAAGTCTATGAGCAGGTTCTTAATCTTGTTTCTTGGAGGGTTTATAGTACTAATGGCTTCCTAACACCAGGAAATCAGAATGGTATCAAATTTTTGATTTCAGCCAGTTTCTCATGAACAGAGTTCTACAATATGCCTTTGCCGAAAGTTCCTGTGGATAAAACCTTATTTTTATAAACAAACTTCGAATAGAAAGGAAGATTACCCTAAAAATGAAATATATCAGGAAAGCATGTAATGCATAAAGACCAATGAGTAGAAGATAAATTAATATTAAGATAAAGTCAATTTAGTAAACTGCCTGATAAGATAATGTGACTGACCTGTTTTGTCATAGGTATACATTTTTGCCAAACTTAAGTGAGCCTTCAATCTCATACTTGGCTATAACTTATTTTTTCATGTGTAAAACTGAATTTAGCAGTAGCTTAGTCTCCAAAACCACAAAGAAAAAAATATATTCAATGACATAATTTTAAATCATGTGGCCAAAGGGAAAATTGAATAACATAGTAGGCAATGCTTTAAGCAGATTTTGTAAAGTAAGGGCATGATCCAGAAAGGGATGATTCTTATATAAGTATTGCATCAGCAATGAGAAGATTGCTATGTCTCTGTGAATAAGCTATAATCCAATAATTTGAAAATGTAAACCTTCTCACTTATCAGCATGGATAGGTTTTAAGGACCAGATTTTTATGCAGTCATTATTATGTCAAAGTGAAAGATTACCACATCAGATCACAAAAGAGAGCATGACTGCATCATGATGTAACTTCCAAGCCATACCAATACATAGTTGTCCAATTATGTCATTACGTTACTAAGCAAACACAGAATCAAGGCTCACATAAGCTGGCTCATAACCTTAACTAAAAAATCCAGCACTATTCTATCTTTAAAGCTCAGAATGTGTTACCATCAGACATTTGTTGTCATTGGAGTCATTGGAACCACTGTGCCAGTGCATCTCCGCACAGGCCTTCGCTTTTCACTGAGCATCTGCTTTACCAATCCCAGGGTCTTTTACAAGAGACAAGTTCTTCCTGATATCATGACCAATACACATGATTCCTTTTAGGGGAAATCCGGGCTCTATTTCTTCCAACACAGACTTGTTTTTTTCCTTTTGTCAGTTTATGGTACTTCCAATAGTCTTCATCAACTCAATAATATAAAGGCATTAATTCTTCCCCACTAGAAGCCAATTGAAAATATCCTGGATTCATTCCAGACCACCTTAGTCCTCACTCTCCAACACTTTAAAGAGATCTTGTGCAGGAGATTTGCCTCCAAACAAGTAACAAGGTCATATTTTCCAATGACCATTGTATTCACTCATTTGTATTTAACAGGATTCCAGATGAGTTCTATGCTTGGAAACTTTAAAAAGCATTGACCCACAAAGAGCATGGTGAAAATATCTAGCACATAGCTAGAAAATATAGCATTGGCTATATTGCTTGTACATAGGCCTCCATGATGTTTAACTATCTTTAATATTTTCTTTCTAGATAACTTAAAACAAAGAGCAATAAATATCATTCTCAAATGAAGCTTTTTTAATTTATAGGGAAGAGAGTAGGTGAATAAACAGTGGAATACAGAAGATATTGAATCATTTGCAACCAACAGCAGACTTTTGGATTTGGAAAGAAATTCACCCCCGCTCACAATAAAACCCCCAAACCACACACCTGTCAAAGGAAAAGTTAAAAACTCCACAAAGCAAGAATAAGAAAACCAAATAATCCAGTGAAGTAATCAGATGAATACATAAAAAGAAATAGTTTATCAACAAGACAATAAGAAAAAGTAACACAACACAAACATTTATCATGAAAATTGGAACCAGTAATAACATAAAAGACATACAATAAAATGACCCAACAAAATCAAATCTATCAAAACAACACTGTATGTAAATAGACTGAATTCACCAGACAAAAAGCAGTGGAATAGATTTTAAAGCAATCAAACCCATTAACCTTTAATATGCTGCTTAGAAGAAATGCACCTTCGAAGTAAAGCCAAACATGGGCTAAAGATCAAAGGATAAAGAAACACATCAAGCCGAAGGCAATCAAAAGAAAGCAGGAGTAATAAAATAAGTTTCTGACAAAATAGACTTCAAAGAAAATGACATAATGAGACACAGGGAAGGTCAATATATAATTACAAAATTTTAATTGAACAAGAAGCCATAGCCATAACTAATATATTTGCACTAATGAAAGACCATCAAAATACATTAATCAAATTCTGAGAAAAATAAAGAGACAAATAAATCATAGTATACAACTAGTAGACATCAATACATCTCTTTTGAACAAAGATTGATCAAATAGAAAGAAAATCAACAAAGATATAAGAAAATTAAATGACACAATCAATAAATGTAATCTCTTAGACATAAAGAGAACATGGCACCAGGCAAAAACTAATTTCACTGTTGCTCTAGTGCTCACAGTACTCACTCCAGAATAGATCATATTTTAAATCATAAAACAAGCACTGATAAATTCAAGAACATCCAATACTACAAATCATCTTTTCAAATCACAATGTCATAAAATTAGAAATCAATTATAGAACAATCAAGTCCCCCCAAATCAAATATATGGAAATTGTGCAACACTTTACATAAAAATCACCGAGTTATTGAAGAAATAAATAACACACTCAAAAGGTCCGATGAAAAAAATGAAAGCAAAAGTATATTAAAATTTTGGAAACATGGAAAAACAATCCTTAGAGGGAATCTATAGCAATAACTTTACACATCAAAATGGCAGACAGAATTTAAATGAACACCTAACACATCAGCTACAACTGGAAAAAGATCATCAAAGCAAACTCCTAGGTAGTAGAAGAAAATAGATAACAAAGATGAGGGTAAGAATAAATGAATAAGAAAATAAAAAAATATAAAGAAAAATCAATAAGACAAGAAGTTGAAAATGCATTTAGAAAATTAATAGATAAAATGATGACTATGCTGAGGGTGGTTTAAGCGACAAGACTCAAACTTGCATGCCAATTGTATTTAATCGACTAAGAAAGACAGTGTGTTTCAAATTTTATTGGGTTTTACATTAAGTGAGGAAGAAATAGTTCCTTCAACAAATGGTACTGGCAAAATTTGATTCTATGAGCATAAGTATAAATCAGGATCTATAGATACATCACTCTAATATGTAAAAATAAACCTGAAATTACCAAAAACCTAAATGCAAATCCCAAAACTATAAAGACAATCAATGAGAAAATAGGCACAAATTTAACATAATAAAGGAAGCATACAGTGGAAGAAAAATAGATGACTGGGACCTACCGAGAATCAGATACTTATGTGAATCAAAAAACATCATCAAAAGAGTAAAAGAGAATCCATAAAATTGGGGATTTTTTTGGTAATGACACAATGGAACAGGAATTAATGTTTATAACCTATAAAAACTGCAATAACTCAGTAAGAAAAAGCCAAACACCCCATTAGAAAGAGGGCAAAGGAAATGACTAGACAGTTCACCACAGATTACATCCAATTGCCAACAAACATAAAGAAATGCTCAGGATCACCAGCCATCCATGAGGTGCAATTAAAAACAAAGATGAGATACGACCTTACACTGAAAATGACAGTGGGCAAACAAATTATAAAAACTCCAGAAAAAGAGCACCAAATGCTGGAGTGAATATTGATGTTACTAATAATTTGACTTACTTGCATTTTATGATACTCATAAAACTCTATAGGCAAATAAACAATAAAAAATTAAGAAAATAACAAATGCTGGAGAGAGTATATAGATTCCTGATAACTTGGTTTTCTTGCATTTTATCATACCCATGAAGCCCTTGGTAGTTCTCTTCAGTAAGCTTTGGACTGCTAACCACCAGATTGAAACCTACCAGTGGTTTTAAGTGAGAAAGATGAGGCCATCTATTCCAGGAAATGTTTTCAGAAATCCTTACATAATAAGATCACTATGAATCAAAACTGACTCCATGTCCTGGAGAACTGGGGTGGTAGTTTCTGGGCTTTATTGTATTGATCATATTGAAATCAACATTTAGAGTAATATTTGCATGAACAAATCTACTTAAAATGAGTGAGGGCTTTGAGGAGTCTGTCTATCATCTCTATCTACCTATCATCTATCAATCAATCATCTATCTAAAATCTGTTATCTGTCTTTACACACATTGACATATGAATGCATTTTGAGCTCAATCTTAAGAATAGCCTTAATCCAAGCAAAAATAGTTGTTATGATGTATCAGGCCTACTCAATATTTGCCTTCATGGAGATGACTGAAGTTATGAATTTTATAGTCAAATGCAGTGAACAAATCATATTTAGTCCAGCTATCATAAAAAATAGCTACGGGGATCTTAAAGGTTTGTCTTAAAACATGCATCCATCTAAGAGAGGTGGCACATAGACTCGCACGAAATAAGCACACAAGCCAACATGGTCCAAGGTTTATAAATAATAAAATTCAAGACCTGAGAAGGGAAATGTGTTAGAACTTAAATTCTGAATACCAGGTTTGCAGAAGGTTATGAATGACAAAGAATGCCCCCAAATCAATTTTCAAAGTTCCCACATGGTTGAAACCTCCAGAGTCGCCTCTGATTGACCATGAAAGTTAATTGGAAAGTATATTATTACAGATGGAGTTCAGTTAAAAAGTTAACACAGTATCATTTATTTTCCCTTTCGACTCACAGACTTCATTCTTTCTTTTTTCTTAAAAATCATTTTATTGGGTACTCAAACAGCTCTAATCATAATGTATACATACATACATACATACGTTGTGTCAGTAGTTACATCTTTTCTGGGGTGGGGTGGGGTTCTCTTTTTTTTGATTTGGGAGAAGTAAGCCAGTTTTACAGGGCAAGCAAGCTTAGGCAATTAGCATATCGTGATCTTCAAAATTAGCAAGTGAATGGCAGTACAGCTGCAAGTCAGGCTTCAGAGGCCAGGGCTGTTTACAGTTACAAAGGCGACAAACTACAAACCCTAGGCAACAAACTGCAACAGAGTTCGGGTATATCCGGCCTGTAGCCAGGTCAAGCATATCCGGGCTGGATGGCTCCTGACGGGTCCCCCTTTTTTATTTTTTCAAGTAATATCCTCCAGGGAACTCCGCCTGTCTTAGGTTGGCAGGACACACACTCAGTCCTTACCGGTCATCGGTCAATGGCCTTCTAATGTCACCATGGCCTGTCTTAGGTTGGTAAAGAGTGCTCCTGATCTTACCCGTCATTGGCTGTCAAGTTCAGCTCACAGAGGCAGAGGGTCTTATCACATAGTAGTCGTGTGTGCCACTCTGTTCGAGGTCGCTCATCTCCAAGCGACAATAATGAACTTGCAGGGGCCTTGCTTGAATGGTCTCAATCTGTTACTTAATAAATGCCATGAGGTTGTTGAATAATACTGGCCGTAATGAAAGCAAAAGCAATAAACTAACTAGGGGGCCCCACAGTGGCAAGAGGTAAGGCAACAGTCCATTGAGCCCGGTCCACAGTGG
>PVJH01046919.1:0-11598 GCA_004026705.1 Nesogale talazaci
TGGGGATCTTCCTGCGGCTTAATCAGGCGGCATACTCTGCAGATGGACTTGGGGCGCCCACGGTCCTCCCAAGCCCATACAAATTGGGTGTTCACTATGTAGGCTCTGTCATATTTGAATTTTGAATTCCCTTGGTCATAGTTGAATTTTATGATTGTCATCTTTGGATCACACAAGCCGGTGTGCCTCTTCCATGTGCAATGAGTTGACTCCTGGACGCTTAGGTGACTGCTCGTGTGAAGACAAGCCTTTAAGACCCCAGACACTTTTGATAGCTGGGCACCCTCTGCTCTCTTCACCACACTTGGCTGCGTGATCCTTATCTTCAGTGACCCTTTCATGAAGGCGAGTATTGAGCAGGGCCGTGTGATCAGAACTAACAGTTCTATGTTGGGGCTAGAGTACAGTGGGGGCCCATAATCCGTCTGCTTGATAAGCAGGATTCTGGTTTACTTTGGTGGCCATCGTATGACATTTAAAACCCCATAAGACCAACGACCCCCACAACAGCAACACACCTATTAAAGGCAGGGAAACAAAAACCCCGTTGAAACCGAAACGTCGTCAGTCATCCCCCTGGGGTAGAAGGTGATTGCACATGCACCATCACCCCTGTTTCCAATGCCGCGGCTCTGTGGACACTGCCCGTATGAAGGAGCACTCTGTCCTGCGCCAGGCCGGTTGCACCAGGAGCTGCGACCCACGAGTTGTTGCTTGACACCCTTCCAGCTCTCATTCCATTGGCCAGCTCAGTTTCTATAGTGACTCATTCCCAGGGGCTTGTAAGGTGGTTCTGAGAACCAGGGAGGGCATCTGGGTGCCACTTCCCTTCCCACCGTGGGGTGAGGGGGCTCAGGGGGATGGTCTGTGGCTCTCCAACCTGAGGTCACTTAGCCCCACCTGTCCGTATGTGCTTATGGCTTAGGGCTCCGTGGCGATGAGATGACTGTTCAGCAGGGTGGGGCTGGGAGGAGCGCTGTCATTGGCCGAGGAAGCGTAGGTCAGGGGCCGCTGGCCTCTGTGTCCACACTCAAGGTGACGTACACCAGCAAGACACCCTGCTCACTCACTCCGTGTGTCCTGTGCGTGCGGCTGGCCAGCTGGTGGGAAAGTGTACAGTGTGTACAGGGATGCTTTTTGTCCCACTGTTGGACATTACAGGGACAGACAGTCCTTACAGATAGACGGTGAAGGCATCTTTTAGGGAGAAAAAAAGGAGAAAAGAAAGGGGTGTGTGTTTGAGTGTTGGATGATTGGGGATAAGGTGGTGGAAGGTGCTTGGCTGGGTGTGTATGGCAAACATTTTTGATCACTGTCGACCAAACTTGTTCTTAGAGTCACCTTTTATCCAGGAGACTGCCTTATGGTCAGCCTGGGGACTCAGGAGTGTTTAGACTTTGGTCTGGAAAAAAAAAAGCACCTCACAGTCACCTATAAGATAACAGTAGTCACTCTCTTTCTGTTAGCCCCTTTCTGCGCCAGAAGGCTTGCACGGCCCTATTTCACGCTCACAAGAGACAGATCACATTACTCCCGGTTTAGCAGGTAGGAAAGCTAGAAATCAGAAAGGCTGAGTCCTTCCGCCCCAGCTGCACAGCTCCTAAGTGTCCACACTGGGATTTGACCCCCCTCTTCACGTCCACCACCTCTACAACCTCCCGGTTGACCTGGCCAGCTGGCGCAATTCTCTGATGCCGGACACTTATTCTAGAAACATCTGGCTTTAGTGGAGGCCAAGGAGGAAGCGCGGGGAACGGGAGGGCTGGGTTGGTGTTGGCATGCTGTGGGGGATTTGATTCCAGGGAAAATTTGTTCCAGCCCAGAAGAGCGGAGGAAGATGGAGACCAGACTTGGGAAAAGGCAAGGCAAGAATTGATAGAGGGCAGAGAGAATGTGAGAGAGGCCCCCTGAGTCCACCTCCCTGGTCCTCAAGGAGAGACCCACCGCTGCCATTGAGTCGGCTCCTAGAGGGCTGGGTAGAACCGCCCTGTGTTAGTTTGGGTAAACTAGAGAAACAAACTCAAAGATGTGCATATGAATATAAAGGTAAGGTTTATATACAAGAGGAATGGGACATTGAGAAAGCATCCCAGCCCAGTCCAGTCCAAAGTCATAAGTCCTATATTAGCCCATATGCTTGATATCAGTCTATGGAGTCTCCGACTCATGAAGTCACAGGCCAGTGGGTGCAGAGTCCCAGCGCCGGCAGGGGTCTCCCCATGGCTCCTCGCTTCCAGGGCTCAGGGTCTATCAACAGCATCCAGTGGTGGTAGAAGCAACTCAGTGCTGGCAGGGATCTCCATGTGTCTTCTCCACCTTCAGATGTCTGGTTCCACCAGAGTAAGGCCATGTGGCTTCTTCTCCAGCTCGTCCAGCTCCTCAGACACTGCCATCTTGTCTTGTCCGTAGTTTGTTGTCTCTGGGAGACTAACTCCCAAGAACTGGGAAGAAAGCTTCTCATCTCCACGAGGGAAATAGCGTAAGATTTCCCAGAAGTCTCACGAGAAAGCCATGCCCACATGGAGGCCTCACTGGCTACTCAATGGCTATCTCCAGATTAACAGACTAGACTCCACCCCTACATCTCAGTCATGAAATTAGCATAAGCACATGACCGCCACCCACCCCTTTGGGCTTCCCAGGCTGCACATCTTTATTGGGGGGAGGGGGAATACTTCATCTTTCTCCTGCTGCATGGCTGGTGGGGTCAAGCGGCTGACCTTGTAATTAGCAGTCTAGGTTACATCGCCGAGGCTCCGAATACAGGGTTTCTGAGGCTGTAAGTCTTTATAGGAGCAGAAGACACAGCCTCGTCTGTCTGCCTTAGAGCAGCTCGTGGGTTTAGTCGTGCAAGTCTCACTGAGGATACGCGTTCAAGAAAAGACCCCCAATAATGGCCGCATTGGATAAGAAAAGATGTCAGGCTTGGTAAAGTGGAGGGGCAGTGACAAAGAGGCAGGCCCTCAACTGGATGACTGGACAGAGGGGCTTCAAGAATGGGCTCGAACATGTGAATCATCACAAAGACGGCCGAGGGCCAGGCCGTGTTTCTTTCTGGCGTACGTTGGGTCGCTATGAGTCAGACCGACTGAACAGCAGCTAACACGAAATCATACATCTAGATTTAATTCCTGGAAAGCAAGCCTCAGGCCGCTCCTGTGTGTTCGCTGGCCTGTGTGGGGGTTGTGTCTCCGTAGCTGTTGAGTGATTTACCCAGGACAAGGGAATGGGCAGCAAGTCAGACCTTCCTGGATTCCTGGAAGGACTAAGTTCCCAGCCTGGATTCCTGGAAGGACTAAGAGTGGGCATTTGGGCAGTGGGAGCTCCTGGTGGGTGAAGGCCGTGGGGCCCCAGGAAATCCCTGGCGCTGGGCCCCGAAGCCCTCAGATCAGAGGTGGGAAATCCCAGGAGGGAGTTGCAACACCAGACACACATCTGCTGGGAGGGACCCAACTCCACAGTTTCTTGGAGCAGATGGCTCCAGCCAGTGCTCGCCCCCTCTCCCTGAACTTTAAAAAGCCAGCCCCATTTCCTCCCCTCATGCCCCCAGCATCAGCCCAGGTGAACTCTCAGGAGAAAGCAAGCCCATTCAGGGGCAGCTAAGCAGCATGGGTTCTCAAGAGTCACCCCCCAATCAGTTCCTACGAGCCCCGGGGGTGGGGGGGCCTGCTAACTGCAACGTCAAGGGCCAAGCCCACCAGCTGTTTCTTGAGAGAAACAGGAGATGGTGTGATCCCTTAAAGAGTTATGGCATGGGAAGCCCTAAGGGGCAGTTCTATACTGTCTTACAGGGCCACTCCGTAGGAATCAGTTCCCAGCCCCAGTACTCGCAACTGGGGTCCTCAAACTTTTTAATCAGGGGGCCAGTTCACTGTCCCTCAGACCGTTGGAAGACCAGACTATCATGAAAAAAACACAACAATGGGCTGAGCCCCGGTGGCGTAGTGGTTGTGCGCGGGACTGCGGCCCACTGGGACGGAGGTTCAATTGCAGCAGTGGGGCTGGGCCTCCTACTCCCACCGCCGGAGAGCAGTGATGCCCCCCCCCCCCAAAAACAACAACAACAACAACAACAACTATGAACAAATTCACTGCGGGCCTGAGATGAGTCGGCTGCTAAGCAGGATGGCAGTGGTGGCAAAAACACCTGGGGGCCGGATAAATGTCCTCCGCGGGCCACATGTGGCCCACGAGCCGTAGTTTGAGGACCTCTGATTAACACCTCGTACAAGGATAACCTTAGGTATTGACTTGACGTGTGGTGTTATGGTTATGGATTGGGCTACAGAGCACATACTCAGCAGTTTGCAACCACCAGCTGCTCCGCTCTGAGGAAGACAGACTGGACTTTCCACTCCCATCAGCAGTTTCAGTCTTGGAAACTTGGAGGGGGGGGAGGGGGAGTGATTGTGAGTGAGCATGGAGTTTTTGGAGTCTGTTGGCTCGCCATTGGACTGACTTGGATTAGGAGTTGGCACGGTGCTAGAAACCCGGTGGTGTAGTGGTTACATGTTGGACTGCTAACTAAAAGGTCAGCAGTTCGAAACTACCATCGGCTGTGGGAGGAAAGACAGGACTTTCTACTCCCCTAAAGAATTACAGTCTCGGAAACCCACGGGGGCAGTTCTACCCTGCCCCATAGGGTTGCTGTGACCTGACAGTGAGGTGAGTGGGGTGAGGTGCAGAGGCTGCTAGGCCCTTGCTCCATTACCCATGATTCTGACTTAGCTTCCCCGAGCCTCTCTTTCTTGTTGTGTATGTGAGTCTTCACAGGAGTAGAGAGAAACCTCGTGTTTCTCCCATGGAGCCCCTAGTGGACTTGTACCGCTGACCTGACGGTAGACAGACCCACTCAGAACCCACTATGCCACGGCGGAGGGGGGGGGGTACCTAAAAGTGGCACACACTCATGGAGTTGGTGGCTGGGTGGGAGCAATGGTAACAAAGACACAGGGAGCAGGAGGGCTCGGCGTCCTGGCTGAGACCTCTCTGTACCGGTGGCAGCAGGTAGCCCGTGTTCACAGCTCAGCATGCCCTGCTATGGCGAAGAGCGGTACGGGGAGAATCCGCATGCCCTACGTGTCGCCTATTTGCAGGCCTGTAATGCAACACGGCCAAGTTCAGAACCTTTGTGTCATTTCCACCCCCACCCCCCACCCCCAGGCCCAGAGCTGTAAGCACCTCAGCCTCCTCAGTCTAGACCACGGCTAATCTGTGGATTTCCCTTTTCTGAATGCTCCGCCACCTGGTCTTTTGCAGCTGGCTTCTTGGACTTAGCAAAACGGTGTCGAGGTCCGTCCACCACAGTCCCTTGGCACGGCCCGTGGGGTGGCTGAGGATCCCTGGGTGCAGGACCTCCCTGTGGCCCCTGGCAGAGCTGCCCATGGTCCTGAGCGAGGTTCCACCAGAGCACTTCCTGCCCCTGCCCTGTGGGGACCGTGGGGGCTTCCTCTCCTACCCCACCACCTTGAAGCTGGCCCAGGCCTTCGGTCTCTTCCTGTTCCTCCCTCTGCTCTGAGCAGCGACACGGGGTGGGGGGGGGGGGGGGGAGGGTGAAAACAGCAGCTGAGCCTTACTGATCGGCTCTGTCCCCGGGGACACTCTTTCCTGGAGGGGGTGGGGAGAGGGACAAAAAGGCATCTCTGTTTGTTTTTTCATGTCCACCGACTCCCCGGCCCCTGAGGAAGCTGCGGTGAAAGTTGCCGGGTCTCCGGTCAGGCGCTCTTCCCTCAAGACACAGGGTCATGGGACTTCCCTCTTGGGGGCAGCTGGTGGAGAAGTTCCAAGTGTTTTGGAGTGCTCTGAGTGAGGATTCTCCTGCTGCATTCTTTTTCCATTGGCGAGGGAGCCTCCAGTGTCACACTGCTGAGCCTGGCAGGCATTGGGCAGCAAGGAGTAACATCCCAGCCGAAACGGCCTGCAGTGTCGTGGGGATGTGCCCTTTCATGCGTAAGGCCGCGTGCAGGTAGAGAGGACTTGAGAGGTGACGCCCCCAACACCCAACTTCTCCCCACCCCTCCACTCCGCTCCCCACAGTGTTGGCACCCCCGAGCTGGCACCCAGGAATCACATCCAGGGAGAGATGTGCCACCTTGGGGACAAGGGCATTTCCCCTTGAGTCTCTCCAGCAATCTGCTCTCATGTCTCACTGGCCAGAATGGGGTCAGGGAACACCTTGGGGCAGAATTGTGCGATGGTGGAGAGGGTCTTGGTGTTGTAATGGTAGCACACTGAGCTACTAGCCATTAGGTCAGTGGTTCAAGACTACCAGCCATTCTCTGAGAGAACGGTGGGGTTTCGACTCCTGCAAAGAATCTCCGAATCTCAGAGGGACAGTTCTAGTGTGTCCGATCGGGTTGCTATGCCTCCGCATGAACCCAAGGGTGGTGGGTTTGGTTCTGTTTGGAGCCAAGTGGAGTCCAGTTCCCACGGACGCATGGCCTCTGGGGGAAGTGGATGCTGGGTAAACAACCTTCAATGTCCACTATGGTGGACAGCCGCCGCCTGTTAGTTACATCTGTTGGTGGAAGCCCCATCCTCACTAAAGTATTCGTGGTCAGTAAGAATCTTCCTCAAAGGCTCAGGCCAAAGCAATAGGGATTGGGGGTGGAGGCCCAATGTTGGGAGTTCAAGTGTATCCTTGAGTGGTTTGCAGCTAGTACAGAAGTACATAATTTTTTAAATGACTTGCATTAGAGTCTGTGTTTTTTGCCACTGTTATCAGTGCTTCCTTAACCATCCAGCTAGATCCCTGGGGAAACTGAGCAATGGTTATTACAGGATAAATGAATGAGGAGTCATGGGTGGGTGGCAGGGTTTGGGGTCCCCGGGAAAGAGTGGGTCTCTTCCTTCCCAGGGACTTCATGCCTGACAAAAACAGCTCTAACAGCTACGACTTAGACCAAAGGTGCGTGGAAAAGCAGAGTGTGATGCATCTTTGTCATGGAATTTTGTTCCATCAAAGCGAATTATTTTAAAGTGTCAATGTGGAAAGATCTTCAAAACAAATAAGCCAAGCGACCAAACCCACTCAAGTAGGACAGTGTCACACTGCCCCTGTGAGTCTTGTGACTGTTAACTCATTACAGGAGTAGAAATCCCGTTTCTCTTTCGGAGAGACCAGTGGTTTTGAACTGCTGGTCTCGAGAATCACAGCCCAAGGCATAACCACGCCTCCACCAGGGCTCCGTCTCCAAAACAAGACTGAGTGGGGAAAACCCAACATGTACAGTACTCTCTCTTGTAGATTCCAATTCCATACACGAACAGTGACTCGCAGAGCCATCAGATGTTGTCAATGTTCATGGTCAAGGATGAGCATGCAGACCGGAGGGAGACCCGGACAACTCCTGGTGCTGCCTGCTTGTGGATGTGAAGAGAAAAATGGGAGTGGGAGGTGGACCCGGGAGATTTGAACTTTACTCACAATGTCCTGCGCTTTCAAAACTGATTGATAGCTAATAAAGTTATCAATTGAAAACTGATAAAGTTTTGGCATTTATCTATTATGGACGGGAAGCGCTAGATTTTATAAATAAAATCATGTTTTATTTATATACATTTATCACCTGTATACTCACTCATTTATTTAAGCATCCTATATTTGCTGAGGGCCTGTTAAGTGCTGGACATTATGCTAGGTCTGAGAAAATTCCAGTGCATAAAACAGACAGAAAGCCCTACTCTAGGGAGCTGACATTCCGTGAACTCTAGAAAAGCAATGTAAAAATCCAAGTCTAAAGTGGCTAGACTCCTTGTCAAGTAGTTGGTGCCCACTAGTAGACAGAGTAGAACTGCCTTGTGGGGGTCCAAAGCGAGCCCTCCTTAGGAAGTCGATGGCTACCTCTTTCTCCTACGGATCAGCTTGTGGCTTCGAACCACTGGCTTTATGGCAAACAGCCAACTGTTTAACCACGGGACCACCAGAGTGTCTTAAAAAAAAGGCAATGCCAAAATGAAAAGTCAGTTGCTAAGAATTGACACTACAAGAAGCCAGTGCAGGATCAGGTGCCTGGATTCAAGTGCAATAGGACATAGGTCTGCCCGAGATCTGTATTTTGAAGACAAGATGGACAGCAGCGTCTTCGGGTGGGTCTTTGGGGTTTGGGTCGTGATTTTCTGAAGCAACATTTGGTGGCGTGACGACTGAAGTACTAACACTGAGAGTGACATGCCAAGAATCCCAGGTGAACCCCTTGGAAGCAGAAAGAACACCTCCTCATTCAGGAGTTTACTTGATAGATGCCTGAGGGAGTCCCTCCTCTGTTAGGAAGAGCATAGCTTGCTGCAATTCACACGGTCAGCAGTTCAAAACCACCAGCCACACCGAAGGAGTGGAAAAGATGGGTTTTTAACGGCTGTAAAGAAAGAGTCGCAGGGGGCAGTTCTACCCTGTTCGACAGAGTCTCTGCGCTGCGACATCACCTCCATGGCTGTGAGTTTGGTTTTCATGAGTTTCAACAGATTTCTGTTGCTCTTGGTAAGGCACCTCCTTTCCTGGCCACCCCTGTAACCACCACTCTAGCTCAGGCTCTAAGAGCTGGGCCCGAGGAACTTCCTGGTCCCTGCTGTCTTAACCCCTAATTGCTCTGTTGCTCGCGCTGTGCTAATCTCCTTATGGTATGACTGCTTTAATCGGATCACTTAATGGCTCAAAACCCTTCAGTGACTCCTCTATTACTTGGAAAGTTAATTTAGCCTCTGGGAGGACCGTCGGGCTCGGAGGACCGGATGGGGAGACACCAAGTCTCCACCCTTGTCCTGGCGCAGCTGGCTGTCAAAGGGGGAGGCCCCCAATGTGGTGCCTGAGTATGGTGAAAGGAGCAATCTATAGAGAATAAAATGGAGAAGAATTGAAAGCCAGAGTCCCCTAAGGACCTGGTGTGTGAGTGTGGTGGCTGTACACATGACTCTGTGTGTGTATCTGAATGACGTGTGTGTATGTGTGTGTGTGTGTCCGAATGACCTGCTTCCCGTGTTTTAGGCACTACTGAGTGGAAGGGGTTACCACCACTTTGTCTCCCTGCACAGTGAATGGCACAGCTGGGAATCAGAGACAGGAGTCCTGGGGCCTGGAACTGGTGCTCTCACTCCTTAGATGACTTGGGAGGCCAGAGGGAGGGAAAGACCAGGTCTTCCCCTGGGGAAGCAGTGGAATGACGGGCAGATGACCCAAAATGAGAACAGAGAGGAGCCCAGGTGAAGTGAGGGATACAGGTCAAGCTGGACTGGGGCATAGGACAAGAAGGTCAGTCTTGGGGGTTTAGGTTTCCCCTGCAGACACGGGGACCCCCTGAAGGTACCGTCTGGCACAACCAATGTGTGCATAAGTACGTCACTTCCCAAGCTGCTTCAGGGATCGATTCAAGAGACCCAAGGAGGGAAGAGTTGGTGGAGTCACAGCCCAGAGGCACAGCCTCATCTGATGTGTGGGACAGGTTCTAACGGCAGCAGGCAGGGTCCCAGTCACTTTAGAAAAAGCCATCCAATGGTCGTCCATCAAGGTCAGTGTCGGGACCCTTTTGCGGGTGATTTTGTGCAGCCTGAGAACCTCCGTGCTAGGGCACAGGAAAGACGAAGGACGAGTCAGCAGCTTGTCTTGCGTGCTCAGGGTACACTCGTCAGTCCAGTGGAAGTTCCTATGGGAAGGAGGGTGGGGGGCTGAGGGGCTGCTGCCTGACCAGAGGCGTTGGCCACCCTGGCTGACCGGAACGCCTGCATCCCCTGCCGTCCCGGTAAATGACGGCCACGAGGGAGTCCGCTGCAATGGTAGCTTGAAATTTGGCTTTGAGACAATTTCCGGTCCTGGTTTTTCTCACTTCACATAATTTATCTTATCTCCCTTGATGGCCTTTTCCCACTTCCCAAACAGTCCAATCACCTATCCACAGTGCTTTGATTTGAGTCTCTCTTTGCTCACTTTTCCACTTAATCGGTGACTTCTGGGCAGATCGCTGTCACCAGCAGAACCCGGGCCTGTCCCCAACCAGCTGGACACTCCCTCTGGATATCCTGTTGGCACCTTCTCCCTTGGGGCAGTCCCTCCCTCCCCCCTCCCCTCCTATTCTGATTGCCTAGTGTTTCCAAGAATCACTGGACAACATCACTGGCTTTCCATGTCTAGAGTCAAAATCCTGGAACTACCTTATCTCCCTCTCCATTTTTTTTTTTTTTTGGCATCTCTGCCTCTGGTGGTCGTGGGTGCTACCCAGCGCTACTCCTGAGAGCCACCACTGGATTTGAACCGCCAAACCCGCGGGCGGCAGTCCCGCACTCAACCACCTACGCCACTGGGGCTCAGCCCTCTCCCTCTCTCCATTTTTATTTATTTTTTTTTTGGGGGGGGGCATCACTGCTCTCCGTTGGTGGGAGTAGGAGGCTCAGCCCCACTGCTGGAATTGAACCTCCGTCCCAGCGGACTGCAGTCCCGCGTACAACCACTACGCCACCGGGGCTCAGCCCCTTCCCTCTCTCCATTTTTATTTTGTTGTCATTGACAGAGGGAGCCCTGGTGGCGAATGCTTACTCATTCGGCTGCTAACTGCAAGGTCAGCACTTTGAAACCACCCGGAAGCTCCCCAGGAGAAAGACGGATGGGCCTTTTAACTGCTGCGAACTGTTCCAATTGCGGAAACTCACGGGGGCAGTTCCACCCTGTCCTCAAGGGTCCCTGTGAGCCCACATCAACTTGCTGATGAGGGAGTTGCCCATAAACCCATCACACAACATTTGTCAGGCCAGCGTTTTACACAGGTGCACAGCCCACTGACAGCCATGACGGCAATCAGCGGTGCAGTATGATTTTCCTGTCCCTCTGAAACCTCCCTTCTTCCCACCTGTCTCTGGGGATGGCTCAGTGAATTTTAGTCCCCGCCACATGTACCTTTGCTTACCTTTCTATCGAAATGGGGTCATGCATTATTTGTCCTTATCTGATTGGCGTAGCTCGTTCAGCAGAAGGCCTTCAAGCTCCGTCCACACTGTAGCACGCATCCCGATTTCATTTCTGCTTCCGGCAGAGTAGTATGCCATTGCGTGCAGGAGCCACGTGATGTCTGCCTGTCGATGGGCTTTCACTGGAGCTGCTTTTGTCTCCTCCTCCTCCTCCTCACATTCACTCGGGTTCCAAGTCTGCCTTCTGGGAATCTAATGAAGAAATACACCCCTGGGTGCCTTTTCCCATCTTGGAGGTCAGTTCAGTGTTTTGTTAGACCTGCCCCGGGGTGTCTGCCTTTATCAAGGCTCCCCCGGAGATTTTGACAAAAAGCCATGAGCTGGACTATTGTCCTGTGTTGACTTCTGCCCCGCTTATAGATTCATCCACGAGGTCCCCACCTGATACCCTGTCTCATCACCTCACCCTGTAGCCAGTCTATACACGAGAGCAGTCACCTGACCAGTCACTCTCAGCACCTTTCTCGCAGCCACTCTCCATGATCACGATGGTTCGCCCTCTCTGGTGTAGCTCCTTCACAGCTCAGCCCACAGGTCTCTGGCATGCCTTGGACAGAAGGACTTCCTCCACCCAGATCCTATAATAGTTGCTGGTCCTTATAACTCTCGATGCTCTGCAAGAGTAAAGGAGGCAAGATGTGTACC
>PVJH01046920.1:0-11611 GCA_004026705.1 Nesogale talazaci
CCCCCCCCACCAAAAAAAAGGATAGGCCTGATCCAAGCTTAATATTTTCAATCACATTATATACATATGAAATTTTGGATGTTGAATAAAGATGATCACAGAAGAATAAATGCATTTGAATTGTGGAGCGGGGGAAGAATAGAGTGGAATGACCATGGACTCCTAAAAGAACAAATAGCTGCGTGGGAAGAAGACCAGCCATATTCTTTTTTTTTTGGGGGGGGGGCATCACTGCTCTCTGGTGGTGGGAGTAGGAGGCCCAGCCCCACTGCTGGAATTGAACCTTCGTCCCCGTGGGCCACAGTCCTGCGCACAACCACTACGCCACCGGGGCTCAGCCCCCAGCCATATTCTTCAAAGCAAGAATGGCAAGTTTTCACCTGTGGTGCTTTGAACAGGCCAGCAGGAGCGACCAGTCCCGGCAAAGGACGTCATGCTTGCTGAAGTAGCAGGTCAGTGAAAAAGAGCAAGACTGCAGACAGTTCGGATTGACACCATGACTGCAACCATGGTTCCAAACAGCCATCATGAGGATGACACAGGACTTGGCAACGTTTGTTTCTGCTACAGGTAGCATTGTTAAGAATCAGAAGTTTAAAAAAAAAGAATCGGAGATAATTCAACAGCACCTAACATAACAACCACACCTTTAACAGGACATCCTTAAAGTGGATGCATAAGAAGTGAATTTCTGGCTGAGCCCCGGTGGCGTCGTGGTTGTGCGCGGGACTGCGGCCCACTGGGACGGAGGTTCAATTCCAGCAGTGGGGCTGGGCCTAACTACTCCCACCGCCGGAGAGCAGTGATGACCCAAAAAAAAGAAAAGAAAAAAAAGAAGTGAATTTCTGGACTGCACCGTGGTGGCGTAGTGGTTGAATGCAGAACTGCGGCCCACTGAGTTGGTGGTTCAAATCCAGCAGCAGCTCTTCAGGAGCAAGACTAGGCTTCCTGTTCCCACGAGAAGGGCAGTGATGCCTCCCCCAAAACCAAACAAACAAGAAGTGAATTTCTGATCCTATTTAGAGTAAATGTTTAGTTGAGAGTTTCCTCAGTACAATTTTAGTGAAAGGACATATATTTTGGCAGGTGGTGTTTGTTTCTCATTAAAGGAAAGTTTTATCTTTCTAGTTTGAAGTTTTGTCCAGTATATATTACCTCATCAAAAAGAAGAACATTATAACTTTTTAGTGTAAATTGCATGTTTACAAAGAACATAAGGTGTGCATGCAACAATTCATGCACTGTGTTTCATATTATTGATGAAAAATTTGTTTCACTGGCATATCATTCACATAGCATATATTTCAACAGCTCCGTCATATTTTTTAAGTTGTTCAGTTATCTTCACAATCAATTGTAGATCATTTTCTTCTCTCCTACTCATTGTTATCAGCTCCACGTCTCCTCCCAGCCTCCCTTGCCCCTTCATGCCGTCACTGGATAGCTTGACCTGTCCTGGATTTCATATACAGAAAAACATGACAAAGTCAACAACAGTATCAATGCAAAACAGAAACACCCCAATTGAAAAAAAGGAAAAAAAAGCAGGAAAACTAAAAAAACTAGAGCAAACTTGGGAGTCAAAAGGGAAGGTCATAGGATAGAAAATTAGTTTTCAACCTACGTAATTGCGTCTGCAAAAATCACTTCCCTCTGTCCTGTGCGTGACAGCAAGGCTAGGCTCATCCCTGGTGTGTGGTCAGAGGGTATCCAGCAGAGGCCTGATCCATGTTTGGATCCTGAAAAGGGATTTGGGGCTCCCACTGCCATCCCTAGCCTTCTGTAAACTGGGCGTTCACAAATTAAGCTCTGAAACCATTCCCGCCTTATTCAGATTTTATCATTTAAAATCCTGGGATGACTTTCCTGTGTAAGTAAATGCAGCGAATTTAAGCGATGCAGACACTCTATTCGCACCTCAGATTGCGTCCAGCATGCACCCCAGGCACAAAGAGAAGCGATGCACTCGTACCTACGTGGGGATTTCACCGTTTCTGTGGCGTGCAAGGCCACCTCCAGAGAGCAGTGGTCTCCTGTGGCCGAGATGCTATCTGAAGAGTCTTCCAGGTTAAGAAAGCAGGGGCAGACACAGAAGTGGGACAAGGCTGGCTCCCCTGTCCAGTCTCTGTTCCTAGAAAATTGCACCTCTGTGGCTCAGAGATCTGTTCTGTGCACTCTTCAGGCATCCTCATTAACAGAGTTTTGGGCGATGCTAGCGGTACAGGGAGCCTCACTATAAGCAGAGAAAGGGGACCGCAACGGATGGGATGGTGTCACAGGTGACCACCGCGGAAGATGTGGGAGACATTGGTATTGAGACGCCAGTGATGGCATAGATGACATACTTGGCAAGGTATCCATTCCTGGGAGAGTCCTATAGCAGCAGCATGAGGCTCTGGGCCATTGTAGTTCATGCCTTGAGTCTTGTGGAATTTGGGGTCTCGTCATGAAGTTCTCATAGGGTCATTGTCCACTCCAGAAACTTTCCCACAGACCGCAATCCCAGAAGGACCCTCCTTTGAAGACTGGATGCAGTTAGATGGTTAACTTCCACGAGATGAACACAGTTCTTTCTTTCCCATACAGCTTGGTGCGGTGCGGTGATACAGTTTGTGCACAAATCCCATTATTACCAGTGTCTGTTGAGCCTGGTCAATAATTATTTTTAAATGCTCTTTTTTTTTTTTTGGTGGGGGGGCGCATCACTGCCCTGTACCACTACCCAGCCTTGCTCCTGGAGAGCTGCTGCTGGATTTGAACCGCCAACCCAGTAGGCCGCAGTCCCGCACACAATCACTACGCCTCGAATAAGGATCCCTCGTGGCATGGTGGGTCTGGGCTGGGATCGCAGTGTCCGAAGTTTGAAGCCACCAGCCATTTGTGCAGAGAAAGATAGGGCTTTTGACTCCCAGAAAGAATAACAGTCTCAGAAAGTCACAGGGGCCAATCCTGCCCAACCCTTTATGGTTGCCGTGAGGCGTCACAGACTCACTCGATGGCAGTGTTTAGTGTTTTTGCATCTCTCAGGAGTTCTAGGTATTTCAGAGCACAGAGTAGACAGCATATCCCTATGCCTGGGTGTGATATCCAAGGTGGCATGATACAAGGTGTGTGTGTGTGTGTGTGTGTGTGTGTGTGTGTGTCTACACATACATACACACATATATAATGTATGCACGGGAAAAAAGGTATGCAGAGTGCAAGACCTAAGAAGGAAAAGAAAGCTGGGCTACAGGAGTGAGGTACAGAGGGCCTGGGCCTGGGTTTCTGTGGGAGAGAATGTGGTGCTTACATTCCATGTCAACTCGATGCACCTGAGTGAAGGTGTGGGTGGAGCCCCACCTGGCAAGGAGGGCCCTGCCTAATGCTGTCTCCTTGGTGTGTGGGCTATTTATACAACACAGTGGAAGGCTGACCATTCCTCTTCCTCTTGCCCCTCTCTGCCTTCCTGCTTGCATAGATGCTGGGGCTGGGGCTGGGGCTGGAGGCCGATGGAGGCCGATGGAGGCCGATGGAGGCCGCCCACCCTGGGAGCTGTCAGTCCTCTGCCATGCTGACTTCGTGTTCATGCACCCACCAGCCTCCCTCTTCCCTTTCCTGCTTCTCTGCTGACACCTGTGAGTCTGGAGGGGCTCTGGCTAGCAGCTGACCTGTGGTCTTGAATTGGACTGGACAGGGTCACTTTCCTGATATAAATTTATTTCTAGGACTGAGCCCCGGTGGCGTAGTGGTTGTGCGCGGGACTGCGGCCCACTGGGACGGAGGTTCAATTCCAGCAGTGGGGCTGGGCCTCCTACTCCCACCACCGGAGAGCAGTGATGCCCCCCCCAAAAAATTATTTCTAGGTATATACTATATATAAGTGTATATGTAAATATATATAAAATCAACAATGGTGGGTTTTTTGCTTTGTCGGGCCTTAATGTTTGCTCAGGCAATAAAGACACAGTAGTCCCCAGGTTTCGTCTAAGGTACTGGGTTGGGGTAGAGAGAGACAGGCAATTGGGCTCCTTCACCGCTTGTCTGTCAGTTTGTACCGTGGTGGTTTGTGTGATGGCGGAAGCTATGTCAGGAGTGTCTCAAACACCAGCGAGGCCACCCAAAATGAACAGGTTTCAGCAGACCTTTCAGATTAAAAGCAGACAATGAAGAGGGGGCTCTGCCCCCAACCTCAGAGGAAGAAGCCGCTGACAGCCTTTTGCCTAACTTCGAAGCGCTTTCAAACACTGAAAATCGAACTAAAGGGAACAGAACCTTGGTGGAGATACGGCCAGAGGATGCGTCACTCCGGTCCGAGGTCACTGGAAATGTGATTGAAGAGATGATTTCTTGGAGGGGGAGGTCCACCGTCGTGACGTGAGTTGGGTAAAGTTGGTGGGAATGGAGACTTCAGGAGCTTCATTTGCGGATGGAGCACAACTCACGGTAAAGGGAAGCCACGGCAAAAATCTTCTAATGCAGGGCTGAGTCCCAGTGGCATAGTGGTTGTGCGCAAGACTGCGGCCCACTGGGACGGAGGTTCAATTCCAGCAGTGGGGCTGGGCCTCCTACTCCCACCACCGGAGAGCAGTGATGCCCAAAAAAGAAAAACAAAAAAAAAATCTTCTAATGCTTCGAACTTGAAATGTGTGAAGTATGAATTTAGTAAAATGAACAGTGGTCAGAATAAAATGGAATGCCTGCAGTTCGATACCCAAGGCATTAGCGAGGTGCAATAGACTGGTATTAGCCAGTCTGAATCAGAAAAACATGATTTATTATGCCAGGAATCACACAATCAAGAGGCAGGGTGTGGCACTCATTGTCGGGAGGACTTTTCATTGAGCAAGATCATGAAGTACAGGGCGACTACCTGTGGTCGGATTATATCATTCTGCCTCCAAGGAAATCCAATCAGGGCATCGATTATTCAAAGGCATGCACCAACCACAAAAGCGAGGGATGAAGCAATCGAAGAAGTCTACCCACACCTTCCGTCGAAAATGCATCAAATACAATCAAGAGGCAGTGGTAAGTACCGGTGATGGGGATGCAAAAATTGGAAGCAATGAGGAAGGAACGGCAGTCGGAAAATAAGAATGTGGTGAGAGAGGGAAAGCTGGAAACTGCACGACAAAATTCCGCACAACTAACAGCCTGTTCATAGCGAACACCCTAAATCAACACAAAAGCGACTAGTCGACACACGAGCTGCGGCTGGACCCGCAGAAATCAACTTGACCACCTCTGTGGGAAGAAACCATGGAGAAACTCAAGTTCAGAAGCTGAAACCAGGCGAGAGGGTGACTGACCATCGATTTGACAGTTCAGGTTGAAGCTGAAGAAAATGAAGACAAGTCCCGAGGAGCCCAAATCCGAGAGGGAGCCTACCCACCTGGACTTTGAGCCCCACCGCGTGGACAGACCCTTGACCCCGAGGACACCGAGCCTTCCCAGCCTGGGCAGTCCCGTTCTGGATTAGGGTTCGGCGCCTGGAAACCAAGGTTCGGCCCCTGCGCTCACCTGTGCCCTCAGATCCAGCGAAGGGACAGGATATAGCCTGGGACCCGAGCCTGGGTCTAAAGCAGACGCTTTCGGGGCGTGGCCTGGAGCCAGCCCGGTCCAGCTCCCGGTCCTATCACTCGGCAGGCCAGGAAAACTGTCCAATCAGGAAGGTCGCGGGTGGGGCCTTGTCAGCCTGACCCAATCAGAAGGCGGGGGCGGGACAACGTGTCTTCAACTCCCCCTGACGTCCAGGCTGGATCCCTCCCGGGATTGAAAAGTGACCTTTGGAGCGAACTCCGCTGATTCTTGCCCAGTAGAAGGACGCCGGGCTGTCTGCTGAGATCGAAGGTGGTGAGCTCGGGGCCAAGTATCGGAGAGGGGGTGAGGGGTGAGGGAGGGCCGGTTCAAACCGGCCGGAGGGTGGATGGCAGGGGTGGATGGCAGGATGGTGGGACCCATCCTGGGGGCTCGTAACCGGCGGGCAGTCCGGGCCGGAGGGCACCCCAAGGACCTGGGCGGGGCCGCAGCCCTGGGTGCGCTGAGGAGACGCGGCCCCCAGGCTAATTCCGTGGGCACGATGGGACCTCAGGTGTACGAAGTGGTCACCGGGAACTGAGTGGACAGGTGGACCCAGCGGACAGTGGTCCGAAGGGATTGAAAGAAGACGTGATCCCGGAAGGGCAAGCCGACCCAAGGTAGCGGTTGTTGTAGGCAGTGGGGCGAAGGTCACAGGGGACCAAGGCCATGTCCATGGCACCGAGGGTCACAGGGGACCGGGGCAGGGAGGTGGCTACAGCGAACACAGAGATTGCGGTGGCACGGACATGGGCTGAGTTGGGTCCCGAGCCTCCCGGGTCCATGAGCATGTGCAGGCCGTGCCCAGAAGCTTCGGGGACTACGTGACCATCCAGGCGGGCTGTTCGTGGCAGAGCTGCATGGATACGTCGCCGGTGGCCCCTGTCGGCTATGCTGACATGCGGACAGGCCTGGTGCTGGGGACATGAGCCTCCCCGGAGCCTCAGCGGCGCCCCCTCCTCATCCTCAGCTGCTTCGACCGCCCCCACTGCACCTCAAGGAGCTGCTGGGCTGCCTGCCCTCCCGCCCCTGCTGGGGGGTCCTCCAGGCTCTGGGGGCCTGAGCGCCTTCCCCGGGCTGCACCTCAGCTCCAACCGCATCCAAAGTGGCAAAGTGATCCCCGCAGGGATGCCAGAGGGGGCACAGCTCCGAGACCTTCTCCTCAGCCCGCAGTGCCGCCAGGGCCGGCAGCGTGGTGCCCTTTGGAGGGGGTGCTGCGGCGGGCGCAGGGGGCCATGCCAGTGGCAGCAGCTATGGTGGCTGCAGCGGCCAGAATGCCAAGCGCCAGAGGCCCGGGGCTTCTTCGACACGTGGCTGAGGCCCGGGGAGCTTGAGGGAGCCCCCAAGGAGCAAGCCCAGGTGTGTGGAGGAGCTGCGGGGGGTTGGGGGGGGGGGGCTTCGAGAATGGTCTGAACTCCATAGACCAGCAGTAGTGAGAACATCTGGACCCGCCACGCCAGCGAAGATCCAAGCGCCTATGCCAGCATCCGTTTCCAGAAGCAACCAGAGGACTTCCAGTTGCTCAACTGGATTCACAGCAGAGTGAAGACCCAGGAGACCTTAGGCAACCCTTCAATTCATGGGTCCCCAGACTCGAAATAGTTCGCGACTCACAATCAGGACCTCACGTCTTCCTCCTCAGCCGACGGCATGACGCCTCCATGTCAGTTTGTTGACTTCATACAATCCTCAGGTGTTCCTTGACTGAACTGCATGTTCTGAATTGTGCCACGCAGACAAAGCAAAAGAGCGCTGTGACACCAGAACACTGCGTCGGCACACACTTCATCTTCAACCCCAAGGTCTGAGCTGGCCCCGAGGAGCGGATAGGCCCCCCACCACGTCAGGAGAGACTGGGTCTCCTCGCGGTGCATTTACAAGACACATTTCATCTGCGGCTGAAAACGGTTTCAGGCAGCGCGCCGTTGCAAATTATTTCAGACAAAACTGTTCGCGTTGGGCGGAAAGAGTATTAAATATTTA
Source organism: Nesogale talazaci (assembly GCA_004026705.1). NCBI lineage: Eukaryota > Metazoa > Chordata > Mammalia > Afrosoricida > Tenrecidae > Nesogale > Nesogale talazaci. The sequence goes on from PVJH01046920.1 coordinate 7,543, forward strand.
ACATAGGCTTAAAAAAAAAACCGGGGGAAGGTGGTCCTTTGGGGGCAAAAGTCACCAGGACTGGACAGAGCGGTGGACCTGGTGGGCAAGGGACACAGTGTAGCGAGGGGGGAGGTGCATCGGTGAGGCGAGGATTATGGGATCGAGGTAGGGAAGTGGACCTGACCGGTGAAGAGACAGAAGGGATGGGGGTCCTTGCCGGGCGGGGTCATTGTTGGGTTTGCTGAAGAGAGGTAGACCTGCAGGATGAGGTCAGAAGGAACTGGGAGGGAGGTGGGTGTGTGAGTCCAGGTAGACTAGAGAAACAAATTCATAGACATGCATATGGATTTAAGGGAAAGGTTTATAGACAAGAGGAATGGAACATTGAGAAAGCTTCCCAGCCCAGTCCAGTCCAAAGTCATAAGTCTGATATTAGCCCATATGCCGATACCAATCCATAAAGTCTCCCTCTGACTCACAAAGCACGTGCAATGACACCGGGACAATCTAGAAGCATCTCAGCGCTGGCAGGGGTCTCTCTGTGGCTTCCCATTTCCAGGGCTCAGGGTCCATCAGCATGCCACCGTCTTAACTTGCCGGGAGACCGACTCCCAGAGAGGGAGACACGTCTCTCTCTTCCCATTGGGAAATACCTCCAGACTTGCCAGAATTCTCAGGAGAAAGCCATGCCCACAGAGTGGCCTCATTAGCTGTCTCCGGATTGACAGGCTAGACTCCACCCCTGCACTCCCAATCATGACATTGACACACGAGTCCGTGACTGCCACAGGAGGCATGAGGGAGAGCGGCCAGTGGGGAACTGCGGGGAGGTGGACACAGGAGAAGTAGAAGGGACTAGGGAGCCGGGCTCGCCAGAGAATGGGAATCACAGACCACCAGGTCCGTTGTGGGTCCAGGGAAGAGAGTGGATGGCAGGTTCTCGGGACAGTCGCCCCAAATAGGGAACGTGGAGCTCATCTCTTCTGGGTATCGGGAGATGAAAGCGAGTCACAGTCCTCTCTAGGTCCAGTAAAGCATGCGTTTTCTTAATAAAGAGGCAGCGTTAGCCCAGATAATAAGCTCAGGAGACTGGAAGGGCTAATGGAGCCGGGAAACCCCGGGAGCACTAGGAGCACGGCTGGGACACGGCGGGAACGGCGGTCCATGTGGATGCGTGAGAGGCCCATTGGCTTTGTAAACTTTAATTCACAATTTAAAAAGCCTCAGCTAGAAAAAGACTTGTTCCTGCGCAGACGAAGAAAGAGGGGGCATTTTCTACCCCTAGAAAGAGGGCACGGTGTCGGAAACCCATGGGGGTTTCTGTAGGGTCACTCGACTGGATTGCGTTCTTTGTTCTTGAGATTCTAGAAACTCCCAAGGGCAGCTAGAAGCTGTCATCTTTGGTTACTTTCCTATTCTGGAATCATAGTGGCTCACACGGGGCTGCTAACAGAAAGTGAATCTCTAAGAACCCACACCGAACTGCCAGGGATTCCTTGCTATCCTACAGCTGGAAGGATGGAAAAAGACTGTCCTTACAAAGGCACTACCCGACGCCGTGACCGGCTTCACAAAAACATTATCTAGTGGAGGCTTGAGTTTCGGGTTCCGGTTCCTGACGACTGACTGATGCCACCCCGGCTGTCCCCACATCGCCCAATCCCGAGCCGTCCAATGGAGGGCCGTCGCTTGATGTAAACTGACCAGTGCCATCCGAACTACAGCCCGCCCTCAGCCAGCCAATCCAGAGAAAGACACAGAGGACTGTCCACCCACTACCACTGGACACCGCTGGCGCCAGAGACCCTACCAAGGCCTTCAAAGAACTACAGAAACCCCTCCATTCTGAGGAGGACAATCCTGGGACTGCCCCCCAGCACCCTCTCCCCCTATAAAAACCAAGCGAACAAAGGGCTAGGCGCGTTCCTCTGGGACACTGGGTGGCTGAGAGGACGAGCCTGAGCTCGAGCTAGAAAATAATAAACTCCTTTTGCTACGTTTGCGTCTCAGGTAGTCGATCCTCCGGGCCTCTGGGGTGAGTTCGACTTCCTTGTTTGAACCTTACACAGCAACCCTGTAAGACGGGGTACAACTGTCCCTGTTGAGTTTCCAGGACTCATCTTTTTTTGGGGGAGGGGGGCATCACTGCCATGGTGGGAGTGGGAGACCCAGCCTTGCTCCTGGAGAGCCGCTGCTGGATTTGAACCGCCAAGCCCCTGGGCCGCAGTCCCGCACTGGACCACTTACGCCACCGGGGCTCAGCCGACTCATCTTTTTTCTGTAGAGAAACTGGTGAGAGAGTCCTGGCAATCGTCTCCTGTAAAGACTGCGCCGTAGGGCTTGGGGTCTGTCACATGGGGTCACTATAAACCTGTGGGGAACGGAAAGATGTCTCCCAAGTTGACTCCCCCAAAGAGATGCCAAACAGAGGCTGTTTGCCAGCACACTGGAGGGAGGTCAGATATTTAGAGAGAGTCTCCCCGAAGGCTCCAGCCATCCAGAGCAAGCAGACACCATTGTCTCTCCCACAATAGGTGGGGCTCACTCCCTGCTGTTAGGATAGGGGATTGCTTCCCCTGAAAGCTTGAGGTAAATCAGGTCTTCAGCTCAAGGGCGATCAAGGTTAGGCTGCCTCCCGGATTCTAGGATCCGCCCGTCTAGTCCCGTGTCTACCCCCAATTCCTCTTCTTCCTATTGCATGTATACCCCTAGGTCACCCTCCTCCCATTCCTATATTACCTATAGTACAACTCCTGCCTGTGACATAGGTCTTTACCTGTAATTAGGAGGTTTGCACACTCCCCAAAGATATATAAGCCTTGCTTAGTAATAAGCCTCTCTCCCTCCTGCAATTCCCACCTTCCACATCTGTGCCGGCCTGCGGGTCCGTAATTCGCAAGTCCTGGAAGGGGGAGCCGGAATTTGGGAAACAGGACTCGTGAGAAATGAAGGCAAGACAGGATTCTGGTCAAGTTTCCTTTATTAGGGAGAAATACACCAATTTTATAGGGCAAGCAAGCTCGGGCAATTAGCATATGGTTATCTTCAAAATTAACAAGTGAAGGTCAGCACATCTGCAATTCAATGGTTATCTTCAAAATTAACAAGTGAAGGTCAGCATATCTGCAAGTCAAGCTTCAAAAGCCAGGGCTGTTTAAAGTTATAAAGGTAACAGACCACAATTCTCAGACAATAAACCATAACAGAGTTCAGGCTACGTGACTGTAGCCAGCTCAAGCATGTCCGGGCTGGATGGCTCCGGACACACATCCTCATGTGGACCACCAAGTGGGGCTGAGGTAAGCATAGTATCATGAAATGTGTCTAACTCCATTATTTCTTTTTTTTTTTTTTTTAAGCATCACTGCCCTCAGGTGGTGGGAGTAGGAGGCCCAGCCTTTTGCTCCTGGGTGCCGGAATTGAACCTCCATCCCAGTGGGCCGCAGTCCCGCGCACAACCACTACGCCACCAGGGCTCAGTCCCTAACTCCATTATTTCAACCTCTCTGCTATCTGTCTTATCTTCTATGATAATAATCTTTACTTATGGGCTGAGCCCCGGTGGTGTAGTGGTTGTGGGCTGGCCTGCGGCCCACTGGGATGAAGGTTCGATTCCAGCTCCACAAGAGCAAAGGCTGGGCCTCCTCTTCCCACTACCATGCCCCCAAAACCAAAAAAATTTTTAAAAATGTGTTCTAGCAATCGGAGTGCAACAAATGTTGGAGGGGATGTGGTGAAATAGGGACACTTCTACATTGTTGGTGGTCATGTAGATATGTACAGCCACTATGGAAAGCAGTCTGGCGATACTTAAGGAAAATGGAAGTTGAACTACCCTATGATCCAGCTATCCCACTATTGGGTATATACCCAGAAGAGGCAAGAACAGCCAGTGGTATGCACGCCAATGTTTATTGCAGCACAATTCACAATTGCAAAGAGTTGGAAGCAACCTAAATTTCCATCAGTAGATGAATGGATCAACAAACTCTGGCACATACACACAATGGAGTACTATGCTTCACTCAAAAGCTCAGACGAGCACATGAAACACATCTCTGCATGGGAAGAACTGGAGGAAATTATG
>PVJH01046921.1:0-11601 GCA_004026705.1 Nesogale talazaci
CTATAGAAGCAGAAATTAATAGTTTTATTCAAGATGTCTGCTCCCAATCATTTACAACCACCGCTAATAATACCCAATTTAGAATGTAGAAAATCAACATCGTCAACTATTTAACACAATTAATTCATTGTACCCCGAGATTATGGTCCCATACTTTGTAACCCAAAACATGAATATCTATATCTATATCTACAACTCAAATATATATGTGTGTAGATACACATATATCTAAAAATGTACAGGTGCACGTCTTTTTTCAATTGTTTTGTATTTGGGGCCACCATGACTTACATCCAACATATATCAATTAATAACAACAACATAATTAATCCGACTTAAACACCATTAAATTTTTATCATTAATTATGAACGAAACACCAATCAAAGTAGTTTATGTTCTGTCTGCTATTAGATCCTCACAATAATCCTAAAGATAAGATTCTTTTATTATTTTGTAAGAGAATTAACAAAGGTCCAATGGTTCAATAACTTGACTGGAGTTCAACAACTGCCTGATGTAAGAACAGGAATCCAGACTGGGCAGCCTGGCTATGGTTCTGCCCTCTTAACTTTGTATATGTGCTTCAAATCTAAGGTTAAATGGTTTTAAACTCAATGCCAGTGAGAGCTCACTGATTTTGTTAAAGGAATCTAAAAAACAAAAGAAGACATATAAGCCCAGAAGTGATCATTCCAAATGCATTGGCCAGCTGTGGAAGCAATGAGGACTGAATGGCAGAGAAGGAGAGGCTTTCTATGGTGAGCGGAGATTGCTTGACCTTTCCTGTCCTGATGACCCTTGCCAACTCTGGGTGGAGTCTCTGGGTTGCCTTTGGTCAAGCCCAGGTGTTGCCAATGAGAAAAAAGAAGTAGTCATCTAAGTGAGGTGTCAATAAATCCACACATAAGAAGCACACCAATCTGTGTGACTCAATGACTGAAAATAATAAAATCCAAACCTGAAGGAGGGAATAGTATCAGAATTTAAATTCTGATCACCCAGATTGTAGAAGGTTATGGATGATAGTGGAAACCCAAAATCCATTTACAGGGACCCCACATGGATTAAGTTTCTAGCTAATCCCCTCTGATCATGGTCCTTGGATGTGAGTTGCTTTGCTGTGAGACAGAGAACATTGTAAACACAACTATGGCAGATATAGCTAGGTTAAAATGTAACTCTTTATCATTTGATCTCTGCACATGTATTTTATTATATGTGATTATCTGTACTGCTTATATGTACACATAGGAGAGAGGCTTCCAAAAGTTCATGGAAATTGCACATGTGTTTTGGTTGTTTATAAGTTGTTAGAAAATTATATATTTTATAGAATTTATCAAATTTCTTCCCTTTCCTGGTATGCTTCTTTATTTTTTTGCTTAAGTTATTTAATTTCACTGTTTAATCTTTCTATCACCAAGATTAACAAAAGTCTACTATCTAGAAACTGATTCTCCCTCCTGTCTTGGTAACCATCAAATGACTTACTTTTACCAGAGATATGTATTATTAGTATAATAGTGGGACCAAATAATATTTAACTTTTATTATTGTTTTACTCAGAGTAATGCCTTTTAGACATTGCTTTTATCAAAGTTAAAAAATATTTTGTAGACCCATTCTCTGTGGTTGGGGAATGTATATGTATCAGAGTTGCTTATGAACTGATAAACACTTTGGTTGCTTCTCCTTTTGCTATTGAGAATAATGAAGTAATGAATAGAGATACACATATGTGTATTAGTGTTACTCCTCTTATATTCCTAGAATATATACCTAGGATTAGGATTGCAGGTTCACAAGACATTTAGATTTCTAGCCTTTTGAAAAATTATCATACTATTTTCCAAAGTGATTGAGTCATTCACAAAACCATCAGCAATATACGCATTCCAATACAATACATTCTCACTGCCTTACCAGCATTTATTGTTCCCTATTATTATAACCATTTTGAAGATGTGAGATGGTATGTCATCATAGTTTTTATTTGCATCTCTATAAAATCAAGGAGCCCTGGTGGTGTAGTAGGTTCTGCATTGGACTGCTAACCACAAGGTCTGCAGTTCAAAACCTCCAGCCGCTCCCCAGAAGAAAGATCAGGCTTTCTACTCCCATAAAGTGTTACAGTTTGGGAAACCCATGAGATCATTTCTATTCTCTCCTGTAAGGATTGCTATGAATCAACAGTGAAAATTTTTTTGCTAATGGATAATTGTGAGAATGTTTTCCTGTATTTGCTGGCAGTCTGAATGTCCTAAAATGTCTGTTCTTGTCCTTTGTCTGTTTTTGGATAGGATTATCTTTTTGTTTTGGAGTTGGTGGAATGTTCACTTTATGTTACAAATGAGAAGTTAGATGGATGATATTATCTTCCATGTTTGCCCAAGATTATTTTCCCAGTTGTAGGTTTTCCTTGTATTCTCTTGATAGTCTTTTAATGAGCTTAAATATTTAATTTTTCATAGGTCTTGCTTGTCTAATTCATCTTCCGTTGTCTATGCTTTTAAAGTTTTACTTCATAGATTATTGATGATAAAAATGAATTTTGACCCTATGTTATCTTGTTTTATAATTATAACCATGGCTTTAACACATTTAGTCTTGGACCACTTTTGAGTTAGGATTTGTGCATTTGCCACATCTACTTTGATTTAATAGTAACCTGTGGCAGTCATGTGCTTATGTTAATTTTATAATTGAAATGTAGGGGTGAAGTCTGGCCTGTTAATCAGGAAAAAGCCATTGAGTAGCCGATGAGGCCTCTATGTGGGCATGGCTTTCACCTAAGACTCCTGGGAAATCTCGCGATATTTCCCTCGTGAAGATGAGAAGCTATCTTCCCCAGTTGTTGGGAGTTAGTTGGAGAGACGATTAATCACAGGCAAGCTGGCAGCGTCGGAGAAGCTTGAGAGCCAGCAGAGAGACCACTCGGCTTTGCCCTGGTGAAGACAGACCTCTGAAGCTGGAGTGGCATGCTGTTGATGGACCTGAACCCTGGAAGCGAGGAGCCATGGGGAGACCCCTGCCAGCGCCAGAATTCTGCACCCACTGACCTGTGACATCCTGAGTCGGAAGCAGACTTTATAGACTGACTTTGGGCATATGGGTTAATATTGGACTTGTGACTTTGGCATGCCGTCTTAGGGTCACATTTCTTTTGTACATAAACCCTTTCCTTATACCTATATGCGTGTCTCTGAAATTTGTTCCTCTAGTCTACCCGGACTAACACATAACCTAACTGATTGCCAAGTCTTTAATCTCCCAACTTCCCATTTGGAGTTGATGCTAAAAATGAAATAACTGGCCTCTTACCCTGCTCTAAACAGCCTATGTAAGCACAAAGCACGAGGTACTTCAGAGTCAAACTCTATCTTACTAATCTTTTCTATGACTTCCTCTTTATAGGAATTCTGACTTATCTGTCTGAAAAGGTAGCTTGACACCAAATCTCATGCAGTTAAAAATTCCAAACTAGTCACTCCTTTTTACTAAGTGTGATAACAATCTCAAAAACAACAACAACAATTTTTACTGATATTCATTCATCTCCCAGGGTACAAAGCAAGAGAAGGAGTAGCTGGGTGTTTACTACAGCACAGCTCTAACACTTTATCTAGTAAGATCCTTTTGGAGCTGTGTTGCTGGTAGGTGCCATTGCGCTGGTTCTGACCCACAGCAGTCCTATGCCCAGCAGAAAGAAACACTGGCTGGTCTTGTACTCTCCTCACAACTGTTCCTAGGCTTGAGCCCTTTGTTGCAGCTATTGTGCCAGTAGCTTGTTCGGTGCCTTCCTCTTCTTTTCTTTGCTTTAAAAAAATTAGTTGGGATTTAATACCTATAATGTAGCGTTCCATATTTCAATCATGTCTAGTAGAATTGTACAATTGCTATCAAAATCAGTTCCCAACTCTGCTTATTCTACATGGACTCCATGACATCATCTAACTTAAATGCACCCCCCACCCCTCCATCCCAACAACTATACTCCTCCCAGGGAATTCATTATTCTACTACCTGCCCCTACAGGTTCCTCAACTCTGGATTTCATATACTGAAAGCCAAAAATGCACATAACTCCGCTTCAAGAGGCTGACCTTCTCTGAGATACACTCTATTACGAGTGGATATAAATCAAACCAAACATTACAAACCCCCCCAGCCCCCCCAAAAAATTTGGAAATCAGAGCAGGTCCGGCCTACATCATAAGGGGGATCTATTGACAAAGTTTTAACTGTTCAGGTCAGATTTAGGCCTTTGGTCTTCTATCCTCCTCTCTCCCAGGGACTCTGTTGGTGACCACTATCCCGCATCTCTCAATTTTAGATTCCCCTCTTTCACTTCCCCTCTACTTTACACCAGGCTTCAAGACAAACACTCATTTATTTGTCATTAGAAATAAATATTCCACAATCTTTAATGACATATTGTTTTTGTGATTCATCACTATGCTTTAGTGATGTTCCATTTGAAACAATAAAAAATATATCTTGCCTATCAGATATTTACATGACTGACTCATAGCAGTAGCAAAATTACAGTTGTGAAGTAGCAACAAAGATAATGCTATGGTTGAGGGTCGCCACAGCATGAGGAACTGTATTAAAGGATCCTGGCACTAGGAAGGTTGAGAACCACTGCTCTTGCAGGAGCCCTCAAACTATGGCCGGCGGTCCACATGCGGCCCATCTAGGACATTTATCCAGCCCGCTGGGTGTTTTTGCTGCCACGCTGTCCTGCTTAGCAGCCAATTCGTGGTGGGCCAGCAGTGAAATTGTTCACAGTTTTCTTTTAATTTATTTTTTAACTTTAGTCCTGCTCTCCAGCAGTCTGAGGGACAGTGAACTGGCCCCTTGTTTAAAAAGGTCTGAGGACCCCTGCTGTAGAGTATCCTGGTCTCTTCTATGATTTTGAGTTCAGTTCCACAAGCTCTGTTTCAAGCACTGCTCCATCCAACCATTACATTTCCAGAGTCCATCAATCATCCTTCTACCCTGGATCTAGAAAGCATCTGGTCTGTCAACCTTGTATGTCTTTAACCTAAACTAGTTTAATAAAATTGATTCTGATTCATGGTAACTTTACTTACCTCGCTTAAATTCCAACAGTCCATTACTTTAGTCACTTCTTCACACATACTTTCAATTTCCTGGCACATCTGCAAACCTCCATGATATTTTTAACCTCTATTTGATCTACATCTATATGGGCAATCCTTCACTGATCAGACAAAAGCATATGATTCAGCTAATTAGTCAATTTCCTTTTCAACTCATAATTGTCAACCCCAAACTGGTCTTTTTGCTATTTCCCAGACCTACTACATTTTTCTAATCCATTCACTTTGACATATTCCTTGAGAACTATTTCTTCGGGGGGGGGAGTATGACTGCCCTCTGGTGGTCGTGGGAGCTACCCAGTCTTGCTCCTGGACAGCTGCTGCTGGATTTGAACCGCCAACCCAGTGGGCCGTTGTCCCACACTCAACCACTACGCCACTGGGGCTCAGCCCCTTGAGAACTCGTTCATAACCTCTCTTTTTCTCCTAAACTCTCAAACACTCTCCCCCTAAGTTTGTCTCTGCTATTGGCTTTCCTTACTTCCGATATCCCAGAGAAAACATAAACAAGCAGATAAGAACTTCCATCAGCTCTCCCTGGCAGCCCCGCTTGCATCAGGGTCTCCCTCGTCTGCTATCTTACCCGCAGCCAGACGCAACCTGTGCTTTGCTCCCATCAAAGCTGAACCCCTCCAATTGGAATCCAGAGATTATCCAGATTCTTGGTCCTAGTTGAGAAATCTTCTGTTGCATTTACATCATCTTCCAATTTCCCTCTTTGTATTAGATCATTTTCATGAGCAAAAGGAGTGCTTTTTTCTCAGTTTTCCTATCTTAAAGATCTTAGAAAAGCCCTTTTATACCTACACACTCTATTTCATATCTGATTGTTATGTTGCTATTGTTAGTTACTTTTAAGTCGCTGCTGACTCCTGACAGCACCGTGAGTGCAGAGCAGAACCATCGCATAAGGTTTGGGGAGGTAGATTAACAAGTCTGTCCCATGGCCATTGGATAGGTATACAATCATTCATGGGCCAAAATGGTCAAGCAGTTAATGAACTCATTCCTAATGTGATGGGTGGAATGGCTTCTTTTGGGTGAGGTGTATGATGTTAACTAGTATTGATGATCTCGTGGGCTTTGTCTGGCTTGCCGTTGACATTCCCCACCACTTCACTACAGTGAGGTTAAATAGGAACCATATGTGCTTGTTCTGCCTGATTTTCAAACATGTTCTTGCTCATTAGCAATAATATAAGCACAAAATAAAGCGATGAGATAGTGCCTCACACACACAGACATCTTTGGCAAAATTTGGTAAAACAAAAAATAATAAATTCTGGAGAGGATGTGGATAAATAGAAGCACTTTTACATTGCTAGTGGTACTGTAGAATTGTAAAACCATTATGGAAATCAATAATGTCACTTCCTTGAGCAAATGCAAATCTAAGACCCCATGAACCAGCAACCACTCTATAAAGTAGATATCCTAAAGAAATGAAAAATATAATAGGAACAGACATGTATGTGCCTATATTTGCTACAGGAACTTTTACAATAGCAAACCATGGCAGCAACCTAAACCCCCAGCTGTAGAGGAAAGGATAAACAAGTTCTGGTACATTCATATGATAAAGTTTTTTGTATCAATAAAAAACAATGTTAACTCTTAAACAACACAAGACACGGACAAAACCACAGAACATTATGTTTAGCAAACTCAGTCAATCTTACAAAGATAAATATTTAGTATCATCCTCCTTATTAGAAAAAACAAAGATGAAGAGATGTGACAAGACTTTGATGACTCCAGGAGGTGAGGGATGAGGTGGGGGCCAGCAGGATAGGAAGAAGGGAGGGGTGGGAGTGGAGGGAAGCAACAGAGGAGGATTTCACGGGAAAAATAAAATATCAAGTGAAGGTGTTTTATTAAAATCCTGAGTGTAATTCTTCATTACTAAATGTAAACATCCTGATAGTCTAAATAATAAAACAAGGTGAAATAGGAACCGATTCTGCTTAACTGGCAAACACTTTTCCAGAGACAGAAACTGATCTTGTTTTTAAGCTGATGACTGCTGGTAACTGATCAGGCCATTTTAATGCATGGTTGATATGATTTGATGTTGCCCTGTATGTTGCTGATTCCAATTCATGGCAACCATGTGGGTGCAGAGAAAAACCGCTTCATAGGGCTTTCCAGAAGGAAGCCCTCAAAAGCATATCCCCAGACCTGACTTCCAAGATGCTTTTGAATGAGTCTGAATGAATCACTCAGCACTTAGCCATTTATTCTCCCCAGGGGTAGCATTGATAGGACAGTCAGTTTGAAGTATGCCCTTGCCAAGATAAGAATTTCATTTCTTTTTTTAAAATTTCTTTTATTTTATGACAGAAAGACTCTCACGTAAGACTGAACTTGCCAAAACAATGATAGCTAACTGGCCTTCTAAGATTCTCGTGAGATTACAGTTTTTGTTTCCTACCCCCAAGAGTGAAGTGATGGAATTGATCCTGTCAATCGGGTCACCGCTTGGTGACTTCATTTGGAGGTGCTAAGGAGATAAACAGCTCCCTGGAGGCCAGATACATTCTCTCCCTGGGAGACATTCCTGTTGACAAGTCACCTGGAACTATGATGACGAAAACCAGAGCCTTAGACCTGGAGGAGCCACATAGAAACCTATACCAGCACTAAGAGGCTACCACCACCACTGGATCCACAAGATGTTCCACCTACTGGCCTGTGCTTTTGCTGGACTCGGCATCATTGCATATGTTGTGTGAGTCTGAAGAGAAATTTACAGACTTGTCCTGGATATATGGGCTAACATCAGACTCATAATCTTGATCTGGACTGGTCTGGGATGTTTTCCTAATGTACAATTACTCTTACATGTGTCTATAAATTTGTTTCTCTAGTCTACCCAGGCTAACACATTACTTATCAAAAGTAAAGCATGGCCTGAACCTGGGGAAAGCATGTTAAAAATAAGATAAATACCTAAAGACAAAATGAAGCTTCTACCAAAGCAAACATTAATAAAAGAAAACATAAATCTAGGATTAAAGTGATGCCAGGAAAGTTATCTTTACTTTAACTCTTCCTAAGAGAAAGTTTATCCTTACAGCACATTGTCTTTTATAACCCTATCATTTTCTTTCACAATACTAACCTCTATCATGCTCACCTCCTTCTAAGCCCACTCCAAAGAAAGAGACATAATATTTTTATAATACATGAGACTATTTACCTTTGATGTTGGACTGGCTCCAGCCCAAGAACATCCTCACTCTGGCAAATACAGCTAGCTTTCTTGACGGGATACAGTCAGCATCTCAACCATGATGCCTTAGAGAACAAAGGGACCTTTCTCATGGCTTCATACTGAAGGCCCAGCAGAGTATCTCTGAAGCATCAAGAAAATGTGTTCTAGAAAACTGCTTGATTCAGAAGCTCCTGGTTTCCATTGTGGGACAAGAATGGTCATCGCACGGATCCCAAATTTTATAAAGATTCTATTCTTTCAATATTTATATGTTAGATGATATCTTTAGAATGTTTATCTTTTACAATGGTATAATGGTATGTTCACTTTTCTGCACCAGGAAACAGTTTGTGGACAGTCAGATGGTAATGAGAGCCAAATGGAGAAGCAGTCAGTTGAACATTAGCAAGTTTAAATAACAGGAAAGCAGTTATTGTGTCCTCCTAGCCTCACCAGAGGGACATCTCCCTTAAGGTACTCTATGAGCAATTAATAAAATTCAATATTTAAAACTGAAACTGCATCTTTAAAAAGAAATCAAGATTCCACCCAGTAAGTAGCTCAAATGAATCCAAGCTTATGAATGTGTAACTCATCTCTTTATTTGAAATAGGATCATTCCTATGGTCACTTCTGTCGGGTTTCCCTAGGGTTGGTTCCTCTGGGCACAGTTTATGATAATCAAAAGAATACATTATGTCGAAAGACTAGAAAAAGATGTTGATGGGAGGACCCAAATGATCTGTCATCCGACTTGTTTCCAGCTCTTGGTGACCCTACAGGACAGAGGAGAACTCCCTCTGAGGGTTTCTGAGACTGTACGTGTTCCTCCTAGTAAGAATGTGGTTTGTGGCCTTCAAGTTCATGGAGATGTCGTGCATGCAGGACAGAGCTGCTCCACGCTCCCTGCCATCCAGTCCACGCTGACTCACAGTGGGCCCCTGATGGGGTTTCTAACTGCTTAGGGCAGTGGAAAGCCCAGTCTTCCGGCCGTGGGGCTGCTGGTGACTGTGTGTGGTCAACCACACCACCCGGTGCATAAGCACTGTACGACCAGGGCTTCTAGAACTGAGCCCTAGACTTTCAATGCTGCGGTCATGTAATAATTGCTTGTCTTCAGGGTTCCTCTGGGTGAGTTAGGACCCCTAGTGGCAGAGTGGGTCCAGTGTTGGCTGCAAACCATGAGGTCAGCAGTTCAAAATTACCAGCAGCAGCATGGCAGAAAGATGAGATTTTCTACCACCATAAAAGTGTTTGAGTCTCGAAAACCTACAGGGGCACTTCTCCCCTGTCTTATAGGGTTCCTGGGAATTGGGATCGATTCAATGCCAGAGGGTTTGCTTTGGAATTCTCTGGGGGGTTTTAATGCCAGTCTTTTGGCTGGTAGTCAAACATGTAACTACTTATGCCACCCAGAGAGTTCTTATTAAAATAAGTTAGGGCTAAGTCTAGTATTTTCTTTATTTGAGCATACCTACATATTCCAGAGCAACATAAATTCAGAGATTTTAAGACCCGGCAAACTTAACTGACTGACATCTGAGATGCAGAGATGCTGTTTTGACAAGCTGTTAGGTTTCTGACTCAGAGAGACTCTCTATAGAACAGAATGAAACACTGACTAAGTCTGTGCCAGCCTTGCAATTGTTCTCTTTAAGCCTATTGCAACCACTGCTGTCAATTCATCCCATTAAGGAGCTCCCCTCCCCACCTCTTTATTTATTTATTTATTTATTATTTTTTAGCCTCTTTATTTTTTTAATGAGCCTCTACATTATTAAGCATAATGTGCTTTTCCAGGCACTGACCTCTCCTGACAATATGTTTAAAGTACAAGAAAGGAAGCCTCACTGTCCTCAATTCCACAGAACATTCTGTCTGTACTTCCCCCGAGGCAAAATTGTTTGTTCTTCTGAAAATCCATAGTATATCCAATATGTTTCACTAACACTGTAACTCAAAAAAAGCAGTTCTGTGGTCTTCTTAATTCATGATCTTCTTTGTCTGTGGTCTTCTGTAGTCACATTCAGATGAGACCATTGAAAATGCCTTTGCTAGGTCAGATGCAGCCCAGCCTTCAAGAAACAAGTAGTCCAACTTCATATACATAGTAGTGTTGGAAGAATCTGTCTCATGCCCCTCTGGAGACTCTCTTTTTCTTCACCAAATTGATACCTACTCATTAATGGAGTTATAGTAGAAGCATTAGCCTAAAATTTACATGTACATAGAATTTAAGGAAGACACATGAATAGTAGACTTGAATTATCACAATTCTAATTATTGCTATTTTGTTTATGTTTAGAGTGAGTGCATATTTCAAAAGGCAAAAATAATTCATCAAGTATTGTGAGAAGATCCATAAGAGATGAAATATCCTCCCATATCACTTTTCAAAAACATTTACTTTTGAAAAAATCAATAGACAAGAAAGGAACTAGAGAAGAAGACAGTGATTTTTTTCTTGACTACCAAAATATATATATATCATACTACAATCAATTTATAAGCACAAATATCCTATACATGTTTCTGTAGGCTAAGTTGTGATATCCAATACTTAAATGCATGTTATTTGCATGTATTTCTAATTGTTTCATATTCTCTATGAGGATAATCACTGTGATGGAGTGAAATTGCTTAATATGACTTTAGGAAAAGAGGATGCAATGTAATATTAATTGAGGGGATTGGCCAGTGTTTTTACCGCCCCCCCCCCCCTTAGCTGTAAGAATGAACCATCTTTGAAGTAGCAGTAGAGAGAGAGAGCCAAGTCCTTGAGCTCTGTCTGAAATGGTGGAGGCTGCCCAAGACAGATGTTCCAGAGACTGGGGCACAGAGACTCAGAGTAGCACGACCAAGACCATGGAGTTCTTTCTTCCCATCTGGCCCAAGATACGGGACTGTGAGACAGACAGTCATGTGGACTGGCTTCCCAGCCCATGAAAACTAAATCCAAGAGATCATGTGGCTGCGTAACTATGGACCCGAGAGAGACTTGGCTGCTAGCTGAGACAAGGTGTTGCTGTAGACTGATGACTGTACTCCTATTGATCCTGATTTGTAACTTGTTAGGGTAACTTCTCTAATAAGTCACCTTAATGATGAGTATTGTCTGTGATTCCGTGTGGGCATTGCAGCAAATTATCAAATTCAGCACAGAAGCTGAGCATCATGGAAAGAATTGTGGGTGTCAGAGAATGGAAGTATATCTGACCCTGCCTTGTGGCAATAGAGGAGCCAGAGGTCAGATATGACCA
>PVJH01046922.1:0-11597 GCA_004026705.1 Nesogale talazaci
TGGGGGATGTTCTAGGAGTTTTAGGGACCCAAACTAAACTAAACCCACTGCCAGCAGCTGATTCTGACAGTATCTCTCTTTAAGACAGAGGAAACTTTTTAGGTTAGTTCGGATTGACTAGTGAAACAAATCCAGAGACACTATGTGTATATGGGAGAGTTTTATATCAAAGAGTAATTGCATATGGAAAGCACCCCAGTCCAGATCAAGTCCATAAGTCTGACATTACCCCATTTACCCAATACTAGTGCATACATTCGTCTTCAGACTCACACAGCACATGTAATGATGCCAAAGGCAGGAAGATCACAGGCCGGTGGGTGGAAAGTTCTGGGCCAGGAGCAGTGGAAGGATCTCAGCACTGGTGAGGGTCTCCAAATAGCTCCTCACAGCAAGGTGAAGCGGACACAGTGTGGTCTGCCTCTAGGGAGAGAGAGAGAGAGTGAGTTCTCAGAATTCTCTTGAGGCCATGCTCACCAGGAGGCATGAGCGGGCTGTGACTTGATCGACAGACTGAACTCCCATGTCCTCTCTCTTTATCAGGTGCACATGAAATTATGTAGCTACCTCACCAAGAACTTAAATCCTGACAAGAGCAGCTTCGTCTTTCTCCCTCAGAGCAACTGGTGGATTCAAACTATCAACATTGTGATTAACAGCCCAATGCTTAGCCCACTACACCAACAGGACTCCTTGCATTCCCAAAAGAAATCAGAGTGATAGATGTGAAGTGAAGGCCTTCCTCTTCCTTCCCCTCCCTGATCTTTCTCCACGATGCCTCTCAAAAACGCAGATGTTCTTTTTCCAGACTCTGCAGAGACGTCTAAAGGGGTTGTCCTACTGAGGTCCCTGGCAGAGACCCCTACCAATCCACTTGGTCCCTGGTCCTGGGTAGACTACCACACTATGTGCCCCACCCCACCCCAATTCCCTGGTGGAGAGCTCCCACTGTGACTCCTAGTCCCTGGTGGAGACCACCCCCAATTCATCCTCTGGTTCCCAGTGGAGGCCCCATTCCTCCACTCCCTGGTGGGACCTGCTGTGGTTCGGAGCAGCCTTTTGGAGACACCGCATGTCCTCAGACCATGGAGGAGTGACAGCCTTGCCTCACTCACTTGTCTTACACCCGAGGTGAGCCACGTGCAGGTGACCTGCTGCGCTCTCCTCCTGCTGGCGGGCGGCACTCAATGCTCTGGGAGGTATCACATGGTCTTTGCTGAAGGAGATGGAGCCCCGGGATGTTTGAAGGGACCGTCTTGCCACCCATCAGAAGAGTCTCTCTCAGAAGATAAGCACACTGCTAAGTGTTCAGGTGACACGCCATAAGTCTGCAGGGTCCAGGCCATCCTGAGGGGCTCCTGGCCTGTGCACACACCCCTTCCCCTGCAGGGCCCGGGGCTCCGGTGCACTGGACAGGAAGGGCAGGTGTGGCCCGCACGGGTGTGAGCAAGCTCCAGGCTTCCTTCTCCGCCCCAGCCTTTCCCTGGTAGGCCTTAGGACCTTTGTGCCGGCCTAAAACCCAAACCCACCTCAGGTAGCGTCTCTAAACCGACCCTGATAAACCTCCAAAGAGGTACCCCCTTGAGCTCTGAGTAAGAGTTATATTTAGAATGGCCGTTCTTTAAGATCAACTCCCAAGGGATGTTTGAGGGTTTGAAGTTCAGAGGCTTCCGAATATTCCTGGTGAGGTCACCAGAGGCGGCCACCACCTGTTTACTTATGCCCTGCTTGGCTTCTGGGAAGGAGCCTGCCGGCGTAGTGTGGTTTCTCATTGGCCTGCTAACCCCAAGGTCAACTGTTTAAATCCACCAGCCGCCCCGCAGGAGGAGGCCAAGGCTTTTGACTGCAGTGGAGAGTTACAGTCTCCGAAACCCACAGGGCTAGCTAGCTCTACCCTGTCGACTAGGGTCACGAGGTGTAATTGACTCCATGCTTATGAGGTTCTTGAGTTTTGACTTTCCAGCAAGGAGCCTGGGTGGCACTGTGGATGGAACTTTGAGCTGTGAACTGCACAGTCGGCAGTTCAAGCCTACCAGCTGCAACTTGGGAGAAAGTTGAGGCTATCTGTTCCTATAAAGTCTGAGTCAGAATCGGGTTGCTTCAGAGTACGGATTTGGGGTGGCAAACAGGGAAGTGAGAGGTACAATTCCCCCAAGGTGACTTAACTTTCTGAAAAGTCAGTCACTCATAGACTCGCTGTCCAATGGCCCCACCCACGACCCCCACCATCCCCTCCTTCTCACTCTCTCCGCCCCCAGCTCTTGTCCCTGCTGGGAAACACCCATCCCAGGACGCTCTGCCAGCAAGCCCACCCCCTTGGAGAGAGGAGTGGCCGGGACCTCTGCCGCCTCTCCAAGAACTTCTGTTCTCAAGTCTGAAATCAAGTCTGAAGTGGAAGACAGCTGTCATTTGCTGAAAATCTGCCTGTGTCTGTGGGGGAGCAGAAAAGAGCTTTTCAGGGTCACACTTCCGCCCCCTTCACTCCGCGTTCTTAAAGGGGCTGAAAGTCACCCCTATCATCTCGGGACATCTTCTGCGAGGAGGGTGTGTTCCAGGCACCTTCCCATTCATGGGCTTGTTTGCTGAGTGACAAGGGAAAAGGCATTTTCTGGATATCAAGTCCATTTGGGAGCAGTTAACTTCACCTTCTGAGCAGGAAGGTGGCATTGGTCCCGCTGCAGTGAACACTGCCAACCAAACCGGCTGCTGTTAAACCAAATCCACCGTGGTCCATTGGATTCCCACACCTCGCTATGGCAATCTCTCTCTCTCTCTCACACACACATGGTATCTTACACCCATAGAAACAGCTGCGAAACTGGGATCCACAGCTTGCAGACATGAAGAAAACCCACAGGGCTAGCCCCACGCTGCCCACGAACGGATGCTCACTCACAGAGACCCCAGAGTTCAGAGGAGGGCTGCCCCTCGGCATGGCCCAGGCTGAAATCGTAATGGAAGCAGATGATCAGGGAGTCAGTCAGAAAGGGGCCATAGAGGTGTACTTTAAAAAGACTCTGTGTGTGTATGTGTATGACGGATACACATGCACTCCGTCAACTATGCCTGGGAATGTATGAACGGTAACGTGTTCTCTAAACTGCTGTGAATTTGGTCAGGTCTACAGAGCAGATCCATCTTCCAACTCAGAAACCCATAGAGCTTTTCTTTTGTGTCGTTGATTGCAAGCCCCACAATGCGACAGCTCTTCCGGATCCTCACCCCACGGGTCCCTCCTTCCTACAGCCCCTCCGGCTGAATGAGCTTTGTCTTTGGCATGTGCCTCCCTTTTGATTTCAAAGGGTTGATGTTCTAAGGAGTGTGCACCTCTCAAACGTGTGTGTGTGTGTGTGTGTGTGTGTGTGTGTGTGAATGCACTGCCAGATCTGAAGGGGGGTCAGGATCAGGAATCAGCAAACCTTGGAGAGGGAAGAGCTAATCCTGTCCCTCACAGCAGTTTCAAAATTATCTGAGAACCAAGCATATATTTTTACAAACAAAGGAAAGTGCCATGATCTGAATTATAGCCTTTCATTTCTTTGCACGATCCTTCAGAGCCACATGTACCCACCACAAAACAGCCTGAGGGTTCCAGCGCCACAGTTTGCCAAGATGGTAAAATTTATAATTAAAACAATGACAACGAAGCAGAGGCATCGAGAAGGTCCCTCCTGTTTGCTGTGCTTCGTGTATTTTTTTTCCCTCCAGCAAACATAGTTTATTAAACAAGCAACAAGAAATGCAGTTGCGTTGTCTAGTTTAGGAACACAATGCTGTTCTTCCATCAGGGTAACTAGATCTGTTGCATTGTCAATTTCAAGCACTTATTTTTTTCTGTGTGTGTGTGTGTGTGTATGTGTGTGTGTGTGTTCATAGCTTTTCTTTATTTTCTTATTTTTTTGATCATTGTATTGGGGGTTCATACACCTCCCATCAATTGCCATCATTCCAAGTGCTGTGGGAGTGTTGGAATCTGTATGCATGGGGGTGAAAAGCTTCCATTCCCTCCCACGGGGGTGACTTTGCAGTCAGCAGCCCGGCTCATAATCAGACACCACTAGGGCTCCCGTGCAGCTTGCCTGAGGGAAAGAGATACTGCCTTTACAAAATTAAAATTAAAAACAAATTTAGTGTGATATAAGTATGAGTAACCCCAATAGAAAAGAAAGCAGAAGGTGTTTAAAGCTAGAGCAATTTTAAACGGATCCCAAGAAAGATCACACAATAGGTATCTATCACACATGATAGATACATGTCAACCGCGCGGCGTCTGCAACAATCTACTTCCTGACGCATTCTGCACGTGAGCAAGGCTACTCACATCCATGGTCCATGTTGTTTGTGCGTGTTCAATATTCTCCTGTTTATGACATCCAGGATAGGTAAATCTGTAGAGACTAGCTGGATGAACAGTTCCTTGGGCAGGAGAGGTCGGCAGGGGAATTAGGTGTGTGTGGTGGGGGGGGGGGGGCAGGAATGAAATGGGGAGCTAATAATGATGAGTACATTATTGAAGAAAAAGCAGGAAAGCGGACTGTGGTGATGATTGTACAACTCTTCGCGGGGTGATTGACCTGCTGAACTGTATGGCATGGGAGTTAAGTGACAATAAAACTTTGGGGAGAAATCAATTAATAAACCAGTAACAAAGTGAAATCTGAGGAGCACACGATTGGCAACAAGACAGTTTTCTTTTTGAAAATTATGGCAACTGGCTGGACCGAGGCAGTGTCTTCTCCCCAGCCAGGAGAGTGGCGCTGAAACCTGAAGGTGGCCAGTGTGTTGGAGCGGTGCCGCCGCCGCAGAACTGGGCCACCAGGAGGAGGTGCAGGACGTGAGCCGCTCATTTTGCCCCCTCGGGTGCATAAAATCCAGTTTTCAAGCCTGTTGTTCACAGCCAGACTGAGCAGAAAATAAACTGCTGCTGTCCACTGCTATCTCCCAGTTCAGGTGGGAGAGCTTCCTGCATGCGCGAAGCCCACTAACAAGTCAAAGAGCCAGCCCTGGCACCCAATAAACATCACCATAGACCTAAGTCTACAGGCTCAAGCGAGGAAACTGCCAGAAGGAACAGTCCAGGAATCTATGTATCAACTTGGGTCTGCAAACCAGCCATGATTTCTTAGAAGGAAAAAAGAACTTTTAAAAATTCCCTTTACTGGGGGCTCATACAACTCTTACCACAATCCATACCTAAGCCCATTGTGTGTCCAGCACATCTGAACATCTGCTGCCTTCATCATTCTCGAACATTTGCTTTCTATCTTAGTCCTTGCCACTGGCTCTTCATTTTCCCCTCCATCCCCACAACCCCCCTCAAAAACCCTTGATAATTTATAAATTATTTTATCATATCAGACACTGTCTGATGACTCCATCCACCCACTTCCCTGCTGTCCGTACCCCAGGGAGGAAGTTATATGTAGATCTTTGTAATTGGTTCCCCCTTTCTAGCTCACCTTCCCTCTATCTCCCGGTATTGCACTCTTATCACTGGTCCTGAAGTGATCATCTTTCCTGGATTCCACATGTTTCAAGATTCTATCTGTGCCAGTGTTTAGCCTCCGACCAAGCCAGATTTTTTTTTTTGAGGGGGTGGTGGGGGGCGCATCATTGCCTCTGGTGGTCATGGACGCCACCCAGTGCTGCTCCTGAGAGCCGCCGCTGGATTTGAACCGCCGAGCCCATGACCATAGTCCCACACTCAACCACTTAGGCCACTGGGGCTCAGCCCCTGGTCTAGCCAGATTTTTAAGGTAGAATTGGGATCGTGACAGTGGGAAGGAGGAAGCATTGAAGAACTACACTGCACCCTGACTAGTTTGTCTCCTCCTTGCAACCTTTCTGTACGGAAAGTCTGTAGTCTACAGATGAACTTTGGGTCCCCAACCTGTACTCTTCCTCATTTACACTAATAAAATTTTTAGTTCCTTGATGCCTGATAACCTGTTACCTTCGACACCTCATGGTCACACAGTCTGGTGTGCTTCGTCCATGTGGGCTTTGTTGCTTCTGAAGTAGATGGTTGCTTGTTTATCTTCAAGACTTTAAGACCCCAGACACTATATCTTTTGATAGCCGGGTACCATCAGCTTTCTTCACATTTGTTTATGCACACATTTGTCTAGAAGGAATAAAATTTAAAGTCCATCATTAAGGAATAAAATTTAAAGTCCATCATTTTGTGTGCAGGAGTTCTGGTGGTATAGTGGTTACGAGGCAGATGTGAACCATAAAGTGAGCAGTTCAAAACCATTGGGTGCCCCTCAGGAAAAAGCTGAGGCTTTCTATCCCTGTAAATCCAGGGTGCTCAATATGTTGATGGCAATCTACAAGTCCATCGCCAATGTAGTGTGGGTAGATCGCATGGCATTAAAAAATAGGCATAAACCTACTATCAATCACATCACTTCATTACTATACAGCACAGCCAATCAGATGCAATTTTAGGTGTCAAGCGCTTGTGCAAACCACTGCACCAAGTGCAGCAAAGCTGACAAGCTAAGTTATGGCCAATTTTTACACCTTGGTTTTTTTCTCTTAAATGTAAGAAAGGAAATTAAAAGGAGTGGGGGAGCTGGACCAAGTAAAAAGACAAAGAGGTGTCACTTTCATATGGAATGGGAAATTTTGACACTACAAGTCCACATTTAGCTAGAATCAAGAATGCATGAACAGTTCTGGAACTGACTAGCAGAAGGACAGTAACCAAACAGGAGAAAATGTGATACTTCCTTGTATGCATTATTTGGCTCTACTTATTGATGTGAGTCAGGCTTTTCCCACATAAAGATGATTATGTCCAAGTACCACTCCACCGTGACTGATGATCATTTGGAAGTGTGCTTGAGGCTGGTTGTCAGCAGCTACTGTCCCGACTATGCATCCCTGTCTCATTCCATTCAGTGCTAGTCATCAGAGTAAACTCAGGTGATGACAAAAAAATGTACATAATAAGTTGTGTAGTGTTGTACAATATGGACTCCTGTGGTTATGCAAGGTACATAAACATACAATGTGCATATAAAGAATTCTCAATGCATTTATGAATAAATGTAACAAATAAAAATAAATGCTTTGCCTTTTTGTAGTTGGTAGACCATTTTGACTTGATCATTTTATAAGTAGCTGGCATGCTGAAGAAGGGTGAGCAGCCTGGGTGTAAAGAGTTACAGCCTCTTGCACTATAGAAATGTTGAAACATACAACTTCCTACTAGTTCTTTTAATGCTTCTTTACATACACACACACACACTATCATTATCCCAATTCTACCTTACGAATCCGTCTAGACCAGAAGATGTACTCTGGTACAGAAAAGAACTGGAAACACAGGGAATCCAGGACCAATAAGGAGAGTAGTGATACCAGGAGGGAAAGGAGAAAGGGGGGAGGGAGAAAGGGGGGACCTCACAAGGATCTACATATAGCCCCCTCCCTGGGGGACAGATAACAGAAAAGTAGGTAAAGGGAGACATTGGACAGTATAAGATACAAGGAAATAATTTATAAATTAGCAAGCGTTCTGGGGGGGCAGGAAGGGAGGAGAAAAATGAGCTGATACCAAGGGTTCCAGTAGAAAACAAATGTTTTGAGAATGATGATGGCAACAAATGTACAAATGTGTTGGATGTGATGGATGTACACAAGGTTGTTATAAGAGCTGTGGGATGGCCCCGATGAAATGCTTTTTTTAAAAGAGTAATCGTCCCAGAACCCCACAGGACAGACACTCTATCAGATAGTAGCACTGTGGATCAGAATTGACTCGATGACAAAGAATATACTTTTTAAAAAATGTTAAACTTCACGAAAAGTAAGACATTCATCAAAAAACATTAACAAGCAAATAAATAGGAAAGACATACACAGTGAGGTTATATTTATAATCCATACACATACCAAAAGACTGGTAGCCAAACATACTGAGAGCTCTTGAGACTCAGTAAGGAGCCAAAGGACACAAATTAGAAGCAGGCAAAAAAAGGCAAGAAAGACTGGCCCCCCCCAAAGACACTTGAATGCTCGAGAAGCATGGGAAATTCTGCTTGTGTTAGTCTGGGGCGACTAGAGAAACAAAATCCAGAGACACTCATATGTGTATGAGTTTTATATCCAAGGGTAATTGTATATTAAGAAAACATCCCAGCCCAGATGAGGTCAAGTCCATAGGTTTAACATTAGCCCATAGGTCCGATATTAGTCCACAAATTCTTCTACAGACTTATACAACACATGACAATGTGCCTAATGCAAGAATATCACAGGCCAGTGGTTGGAAAATATTGTGGGTCCAGCGGCAGTGGAAGCAACTCAGCACTGGCATGGGTCTCTACATGGCTCCTCCAGTTCCCGGACTCTGGCTGCCATCAGCGTAGCTCTGGGTAGCTTGTCTACAGGAATGTCAAGCAGAGAGTGTGTGTGGCCTTCCTCCAGAAATTTCCAGGATCCACAGGAGGTGGCCATGTCCACACAGAGACTTCATGGGCTATTACCAGACAGACTAGACTCCACTCATCACTCAAGTTGACAGGTTATATCATTTCCACACTGTCCAACTTTGTCTTCATGGAAGATGCAAATTTAAGTTCTAGAGAGATACCACGGTGAGTGGCTAAAATGAAAAAATCCAGACCACCTTCAGTGTTGGAGGAAAGATGGAGTAGCTAGGGCTATCAGTGTAGGTGACTCCTTGCACTTCTGCAGCTTTTCAAAACCACCAGATACCCCCATGGAAGAAAGATGCCCTATGGGCTTTCGACTCCTGTAAGGGGCTGTTCTACCCCATCCCACCAGGTCATTATGAGTTAGCATAGATTCGACGACAGAGAGTTTGTGGTCTGCAATCACACTTCTAGGGATTTGTCCAAAACGCATGTGTGTGCCCACACAAAGCCTTTTATCAGTCTCTTAGAGTAGGAGCATTGGTCAGTGGAATGGTTCTTGCAATGGGCTATTCTCTGTAGTAAGAAAAAACAGCAGCTACAATCTCAGAAACACGGGTCGATGTTACAAACAACAGCCCGGGGGAAAAAGCATCATGCTTGAGAAAGAGGGGGCCAGTGAAAAACAGGAAGACCCTCAAGGAGATGGAATGACACTGCGGCTGCAACACATGTGGGGCTGGCTCCAAGCAACGCAGCTTTCGGTTCTGTAGAACCTAAAGTCTCGAGTCAGAACCGACTGGATGGCCCCGGACACCACCACCAAATGAAAGAGACCAAGCTCCATTGTGTACATGCTGTTGTTGCTACTACTGCTAGGTGTTGTGTCGGTCCAGGTAGACTAGAGAAACAAATTCATAGACACTCATGTGTATAAGAAAGAGCTTGATATACAAAGCAATTTTATATTAAAAAAACATTCCAGCTCAGATGAAGTCCATAAGTCTGATATTAGCCCATAGGTCTGATACCAATCTATCAAGTCCTCTTCAGACTCATTAAACGCATGCAAGGACACCGAATTCAGGAAGATGGCAGGACAGTGGGTGGGAAGTCTTGTGGATCCAGTCGTGTCTTGAGCAGCTCAGCACTGCCTGGGCTCCACAGGGCTCCTCCAGCTTCCGGGGCTCTGGCTGCATCAGGATAACTTCCTGTGGTTTCTCGTCAGAAATATCTCACAGGGAGTGAGCGAAAGTCCAGCTTCCAGTAGCACCTCCAAGCTGTGACCTGATTGGCAGGTAACCTCCACCTCTTCACTCGTAAGTCTCACATTGACTGCAGATGATGTAACCACACAGGTGTTGTCGGGTCAATGCTGAGCTGTAGCAGCCCAGTGTATAACAGAAGCCAACACTGCCTGG
This sequence comes from Nesogale talazaci, assembly GCA_004026705.1. Taxonomy (NCBI): domain Eukaryota; kingdom Metazoa; phylum Chordata; class Mammalia; order Afrosoricida; family Tenrecidae; genus Nesogale; species Nesogale talazaci. The sequence continues at coordinate 9,806 of PVJH01046922.1, forward strand.
TCCTGCACCATCCTCACACCTGCTCCTAGGTGTGAGCCCATCGTTGCCGTCACTGTGCCCATCAGTCACCCTGAGAACCTTCCTCTTTTTTCGCTGCCTCTCTACTTTACCAAATGTGATGTCCTTCTGCAGGGACTGCTCTCTCCTGATAACATGTCCAAAGAATATAACAGGAAGTCCCTCTGTCTTTGCCTATCAGGAGCATTCTGGATGCACTTGTTCCAAGACAGGTTTGTTTGTTCTTTTGGCATGCCATGGCATGATTGAAAGGCACCGATTCTTCTTAGGTCTTCCTTTTGCAACACCCAACCTTCCCAGGGGCTGTCAAGTGCAGCCAGGGAAATTCACAGACTCTCTGTGAGTTGGGAATATTTGCATGGCAATGGGTTTTGCTGAGTTTCTTCACCCAGGAGAGGTTGGCTGGTAACCCTCTGTCCTGATGGGGATGTTCTGGGTCCAGAAGAGCACCCACAGACCCTGAACTAAGGAGCGGGGGAGGGGAAAGCAGTTATCTACAGCCAGTGCTCTTGGAAGCTGCTTTACAAGAACTGTCGATGAGAGGGCAGATGTTTGAGCTCGAATCCAGCTTCCATCCTGGGGACCTGGGTGTGTCGGGGAAGAGCCGGCCCTCGCAGGACTTTCAACGCTGATTTTTGGGGAGTGGATCAACAAGACCTTTCCTCCAAGGTCCCTGAGTGGGCTCCAAGCTCCAGCCTTTTGGTCAGCAGGAGCACGTGTGGGCCTTGTGTACCTCCCGCCAGGAGAAGGAGCTGTCTTGGCGAAGATTGATGACCCTACCGCCCCTCTTTGCCACCCCCGCCGCAGCTGCTCACCCTGCACCACTCGGCCCCGGGGGGGTGGGGGGCACGGGGAGGGACGTGGCTCTCCGGTGGGAGTTCCCGAAGGAACTGGGTGCTCACTCGGCTCTCCAGGAAGCAGGTGGCCCTGTGTGAAGGGCCATTTGTCTGCGAGGAGGCGCTGCTGGAGAGACGGATGAGGCTGTCTTCGGGCGGGCACGGACGGGGACAGGGACATTCATATTCCGGTCCCAGACTGGCTTCCTCAGATGCCGCCCGTGCTGCACACCACGCCGCTCTTCATCGCGTACCTGTGAGCTCTCCATGAGCCGCGCGGGTCGGCTGCATGAGGGGAAACGCATGGGCTTGGTGGCAGCCTGAGATGCCAGGCAGGGTGGGATAGTGGAGTCGGGCTGGGGAGGATGGAGGGCAGGGAGACACTGCTCTCCGGTGGTCCGTTGCTCTGGGCCGGTTCTGACTGCTCAGTGCCAAGAGAGACACAGCAGCCTGCCGCCCTCTAGCACCGACCCTTTTGAGGGCAGCTTGCCTTGGTCGGAAGGCGCGTCTGAATGCTGGCCTCCAGGCATGACCGCACGGCCTTTGGCCAGTGCAGTAGCTCCCAGTGTCACACTCATGCCACCGCAGAGGACAGACCAGCCGTGGCCGTTACTGTTACAGTATACAGAACCGCAGTCTGCGCACTCCCACGCTGGACATCGGAATAACACGGGGATGGTGTGACAGCCGCCATCACTGCTTCCTCCAGCCTCAGCGCCACCCCCATGTGGTGGGCAGGCCTCTTGGGGCAGCGCCTCTCCAGCATCCTGCTGCCTCCAGCCCCCCTCTGGAGGAGGCCCAGAGGGTCCACCTTCCTCGTCCTCACGGCTATCAGGGCAAGGTCCTTCACAACACACAAAGGGTTTTACAGCACATGTGGCTGCCGAGGCCTCCCTGCAAATGCTCTACCCCCCACCTCCACCCCACCCCACTCCCCA
>PVJH01046923.1:0-11587 GCA_004026705.1 Nesogale talazaci
CCCCACCCCAACACACACCCATTGTGGAAATTCATCGACAAATGAAGTCTTTAGGAACATTGTAGTGCTTTTAAAGTACAAAAGGAACAGCCTTGACTTTTTCATTAACAGGATAGACACAGCATTAAAGAATGGCCACTGGTCAGTCTTTGGGGGACCCACTGTCAGGATGCTCTAAGAGTATGTTTATGTTCTACAAGGCGTACACACTACTGAAAGGGAAAAAGCTTGACCTGCTGAATTGACCAAACGTAGCCACCATCATTAGTTTCGCATGACTCCTTCCAGACATTTTCTGTGCATTGTCAGATGTGTGCATTACCACCCACAGATGGGATCCAAGTAGACCAGTTGTTTTGTGACTTGTTTTTTTGCACCTCCATATATCTTTCCACAACAATGCATATATAGATCTGCTTCATTGTTTCTCCATGGAAACATAGGCTTTCATTGACTAGATGTGCCAATTCTAGACTCAGAGATAATTGGACTTGACCCTAATAGAGGAATACTTATTGTACCAACAGGTTGCAGTCACAGATTTATTGTCTGTAATCCAAACAAATTATGGAAGTGAGTTTCCTTTCTTTCAGAATTTTAATCTTAAGTTCTGGGACTGTTTTAAAATACAAAGTTCTAGTTAAGAAATATTGGGGGGGAGGGGAGGTGAAGAGAGGGGGAGTGTAGTGGGAGCCCTTTTTGTGCCATCAGTCGGTCATTAAAGGGGATTTTAAAAACTTGAGGAAGGGGAATGGCATTAAAAGACAATGGGGCTGAGCCCCGGTGGCGTAGTGGTTGTGCGTGGGACTGCGGCCCACTGGGACGGAGGTTCAATTCCAGCAGTGGGGCTGGGCCTCCTACTCCCACCGCCGGAGAGCAGTGATGCCCACCCCCCCCAAAAAAAAAAAAGACAATGGAGTTGAGTCCTGGTGGCACAGTGGTTGTGTGTGGGACTGCGGCCCACAGGGTTGACGGTTCAAATCCAGCAGCAGCTCTTCAGGAGCAAGGCTGGACTTCCTACTCCCACCAGAGCAGTGATGCGGGGGTGGGGCGGTGGGTGGGGGGGGCGGGTTGGAGACAATGGGATTTTTTTCTGCCAACTTTTGGAAACGACCTCTATACGTTTAGTCACTTCTTGCTGTATGGTTTAAACTCTTGCCTGATTAACTGAAAAATCTGCCCCAGCTGAGTGGGGAAAACAAGTCGCCTGGAATGGATATTGCTCTAAGTTGAATGAGTGTTTTCTCCCCTAGTTTTCTACTTCAGAACTTCCAGAAATCGAGTTATGAATGCATTGATGGACTTGAGAAATGACTCGTCAGCACGTGGAAATGAGGGCTTGGGTTTTTTGGGTAGCAGCGCGGCTGACAAAGCAAGTTTGTGCCTTAGAGCCTTCGAGCCCGGCGGAGGGTGGCCGTGTGCTGAATGAAGCAGAGCGGTCTACCGAGAGCATGTCAGGTCAACGCAGGGAGGTCCGATCTCTTCTGCAGCAAGTTCTAGTTGTGCTTGTCTTGAATCAGACGATCTCTGTAAGTCGGTTGGTAGATCTTTTCACTTTCATCCAGAAATGAGAGCTTTGTGTGGCTTTTTAAACTCAAAGTTCTCTAGACCCTGTCTGTCAGCAACTTCAGAGTTCTGGTGTGCTCAAACTTGATTGAAGAGATGTCATTCTAATAAATTGTGAAATGCCAGCTCATTTTTTTCAGGTTCTTTTTATGGGTTGTTTGGCTTTCCAAAGGATATTCCCTTTGGAGTAAACAGTTTCATCTATCTCTTGCCAGGGGGTGGCTGGTGGGCTTGAGTTGTTGACCTTGCAGTTGACAGATCAACATGTAACCCATTACATCAGACAAGGGGGCTTTCAAAAGTTTGTGGAAAATTTGATTTAAAATAAATTTTTTTGGAAGTCGTTTGATCCTTGACCTACTTAGGCTTGAACTGCATGAGTCCTTTCATAAGAGAATTTTGGAAAATGCTGTGTGATGTTAATCATTTCTACTTAAGCACAATGTCTCTCCAGTAGATTTGCATATATTGCAATAAAAGGTGATCCCTTGTGGTTCTCTGTATTCTTCATTGTGTTTAGTGCAGTAAGGTACACCTAGAGGATAACGCCGTGGGACCACTAGTGGTGCTGGAAGTGCTCACAAGAAGCAGAAAAATCATGGCATTACAAGAGAGTGTAGTTGCTTAATATGTACCAAAGATTGAGGTCCTACAGCTCAGGACAGCTGTAAAAATGGAAAAGAAATTGTGAAGACATTGCTGCAGCCATGCCACCACTAGTTGCAAAGTATGTTTTATACCACATTGAAAATGCTGCCTTTATGTAGTGCATTATGAATTTGTTTGTATACCATACAAAATGTTATCAGTAAGGTTTCTCCTGATACTTTCTACTATTGACTACTAGAACTTAAGTTTGGGGAAAATTAAAAGATAGGTGCAATTTTCCAACTGTGCCGATGGGCTGGCACCCTTACCCCATTACCTGCCCCTTGCCCTTTGTTGTTCTGGAGTCAACTTTCTCCTGGGCCTTTTTATCTTTTTCTTTCTTAAGTCGCATCACTGCCCTGGTGGGAGTAGGAAACCCAGCCTTGCTCCTGGAGAGCTGCTGCCAGTTTTGAACCGCACACAACCACTGCACCACCAGGGCTCAACTATCCTGGGCCTTTTTTGAAAGAGTTTGCCAACCTGTTTCTCTTCCTGATGTTTCAGCTTTCTAAATCGAGTTAGGGGCTTCCCTAAACCATCTGAAGATTATGACTCTATGGAGCAAAATAGGTAAATTTAGGAGGAAAGGTTGTTAGGAGACCTCCACTGTGGAATAAGTGTACTGTTTACACAGATCACTTCCCTGGAGTATGCACCAGTGGGATGAGCATTTAAAATAGGGAAAATTCTTCACAGTATAAATGACTAGCTTGTTGCAAGTTTTGAGCACAATCCTGCATTTGCACATTATTTTGTCTTCTGAACACTATAATCTCCCATTTTTCTTCCTCAGAAAAAAACAGAATGAATGTATCTCAGTTGATACACTTGATCTTTTAACAAGGAATTTACTCTGAAGATTGTTACTGCTCAAATGATTTTTAACCATAAAGTTTCTAAAACCTGTCTTGCCTAGGAAGAATTAAGCAAAAAGATGCTGCTGCTACTTTCAACATCTGAGAAATGATCTTCCTTTTGCCAATTCTAGCTCTTAACAGTTTCTCATAAATATAAGACTTAGAAAATCTGCCTATAAAATGAGCATCTGGTACTCATGTGGTAAATTATAGTGTCAACTTGTTGCTTCCCAGCAAGAATTCTTGCCATTCATGAGGGACCTTTGTCTATTTTGAGAATTCCGTAGTTTGTGATAACTTCTAGCATGTCAGTTTTTGCTCTAATATGAAGTAAGGTGAAGTTGGTAAAATTAAGTAACTCCAACCCCCCCCAACCCCCAAAATAAATCAAGTAGCTCTCTTTGGCCTTTTATTGTAAATGGTTTCCTAATTAGATGGAACCAGTCATTTTTTACTAAGATAAATGTTTTATTACAGCATATTAAAAGCATTAACCTTGAACTTGTCTGCATCTTTAGACTGAGTGGTGCCAGATGATTAGGGACTGTGTAGTTGAGATTAGGGAATGTACGCGTACACAGTAAAATGTCACATTAGACGTTAGTCAGGGAGCAAGAAGGAGGAGGTGATTGTGGGAATACTCTGGTGAGAGCCTCTGTGCTAAAAAACACCCTCAATGGTAGCTTTGTCTCTGTCTTTCAGGGCTTCATGTTCCCTGGCACAGAATCAGTGGAGATTTTTCTACTTGGATCTCTGTGTATTGATCTAATAAATAATGGTGTCAGTGAGCAGTTTCCTATGTTGAAATCTGATTTAATTTATGAAAATCCAAAGACATTTTTCTCATTCGTCTACATCACCCCCTTGGCCATTCTTGGCCCTCTTCTCTAATCCTTCCTCTTTGATTCTCCCACTTGACTTTGTGTGTGTGTGTGTGTGTGTGTGTGTGTGTGTGGCATCACTGCCCTGGTGGGAGTAGCAAGCCCAGCCTTACTGCTGGATTTGAACTGTCAACCCTGTGGGCCTCAGTCCCTCAAACTACCACTAAGCCACCAGGGGTCAGCCCCCACTTCACTTTTATGTGTGTTTTCTAAACCTCTGCTACCTTGAAGTCATACACTGCCTCTTTCCATATGGCATGCCAATAAGCATTCACCCTTTGGGATCACCTGATTTCCAGGAAAAGAGTCCATGGTTTTTCTTATTTAATAAAGGGTGGACTTCTAAATTTGGCAATTGACAAATTTAAGTTCTTCATCCCTGGCATTTCAGAATGTCAATGGGAGTATGGCACAGTTATGTACCTATCACTTCCTTGTTTACATGCTTAGGTTCCAAAGACTAGGTTATACAAAAATAGCTTTTGTGTGAGGTGGGGGGTACCCTCTCTCTAACCCCTCTGTGTCCCCTCCTGTCACTCATCATCTGTGTGTTGTGGCAGGGCCCACCCTGCCCTGGCCTTGGTTAGGATCCACTCATCCTCAAACCACCCCATCCCCAGCACTGTGGTGCCCATTTCTCCTCTTTTTGCTTCCCCACTGACCTCCCTGGGACCTTCAAACCCTGGACAGGCCTCCCCTGACCTCAAGTCCCTCTGTGGCCAGAATTGAGACACTATGGACAAAAGGGAGGAAGCGTCTCAAAGTTGGTTGGCCATCGTCCCTTGGTTCATGGCCATCCCTCACATGCTATCATTGCTGGAGTCTCTGGTATATCTTTCATAGTGGCCCAGACCATCAGAGTTTCTGCCTGAGAACTTTGACAAAGCTGTTTTAAATGTGAGATACTGACTAACAAGTGAATAAGTGAGTAGTAGGTATATATACTTGAGCTTAGGTTGTACACCCCAATTGAAAAGTCAGGAATGGATGAGCCCTGGTGGCATAGTAGTTGAGTGCGGGCCTTGGCATTTCAAATCCAGCAGTAGCTCTCCAGGAGCAAGGCTGGGTAACTCCCACGACCACCAGAGGGTAGTGATGCCAAAAAGAAAAGAAAAGTCAGAAATATTGAGGCTCAGATAGGCAAACTAGCTATTGAGGAGATTGTCCTTGAAGGAGAGAGCAAACCTTGAAAAATTTCTTGTTTTTCCCTTTCTGATACAAAGTGCTTATAAAACCAATCCAGAAAAGTTGCCCGGTATCCCAGATTTTTCATTAGTCTGTTTGTATTTAGGAAAAACAATGCTTTTTATGTTCCGAGTTCTTGGATTGGTAGAGCAAGTCTACATTTTTTGGGCATCACTGCCTCTGGTGGTCGTGGGAGCTACTCTGCCCAGTGCTGCTCCTGGGAGCCGCTGCTGGATTTGAACCGCCAAGCCCACAGACCTCAGTCCCGCACACAACCACTTATGCCACCGGGGCGCAAGCCTACTTTTTAAATGAACTCTGCATACTAGAAAGTAGAAACGTCAGTCTAACTTTACACTTCCCAAGTTGAATGAAGCCAGGGCTGTTCCTGGAGTTGCAGTTACCACTAAATGCCCAACACCATAATTAGTCCTCAATTGCTGCTGTCTGTTAGATGCTTGCATTTTCTCTTTTGCGATTGATATTTATAAAGACATTTTCTTTTCTTTTCTTTTTTTTTTTTTGAGCATCACTGCTCTCCGGTGGTGGGAGTAGGAGGCCCAGCCCCACTGAAGACATTTTCTTTTTGTACCAGTTAGTTTTATCTATATGAAACAGTTTTTCATGATAGATAACCTTCATTTTTCTGACCCCTTGAACATCACCTTTTCTCCCAAATCACAGTGTGACCATGAGTCCCATGTTTTCTGTATGATCTTCACTGCCTTTTCTTGGTGTTGATGAACAGTTTGGGTAAATATTTGATAAAACATTCCCACATAACGCCAGATATGTGTTGGAACTGTTCATGCCTTTATCTGAACCAACATCAAGAGAAATAGTCCATCTATTCTTTGTTTCAAACTTTTCAAAACTGTGTGTCCCCTTTCAATTTCCATAAAGTACTGTTTTTACTGGATTTGAGACTACCACTTAGGACTGTCCACTTAGCCACAGTGTGCACACAGGTGCTAGCCAGCTAGGCTCACTCACTAGTGAGTGACTTAATCCATAGATACACATTGTTCTGATTTATTCCTTAGCAAAATGGCAAGCAACCTCGTATGTTATATTGATTATTTGAATGATTTCACAGTCACTGAAGATTGTGAATTCAGACCCCAGTAGCAATTAGGTACTGTTCAAGGTAACTTGCTTTCCCTTTTAACTGTAGAAAATAGGAGAATGAAACTCTTGTGGCATGGAATTACTCAGCATTTTAAATAATGCTGTAGTCTTCTTTTCTCTGCAAGATTATGTGACACTGTTGAAATAAGAGTTAATGTTACTTTTCCATAAGTAAGGTCTAGTAATTGTTTTCTTCAGCTGAATAATTCTATCCTTGGAAAATGCATTGCGTTGTGTTTCTTCATGGGTCTTTCAGGGGCATAAGTAAGGGGTGATGCCACTTTTCATGCTGAGCCTCACGAGGACTAAGTTCTTATTGTTGTATGTCAACAAGTCATACTGCTCTGTAGGATTCCCTAGGATGAAATGTTTACAGACAATCACCAGGCCTCTTCTCCCCACAGAACTGTTCAAACTGTCAAAGTTTTTGGGATAGCAACTGGGTGCTTAACCATTGCACCACCAGGGCTCCTCAGAAGGACTCTAGATGGACCATATTTAGAAGCTACCCTGTAGGTCAAGAATGCAGCTGATCGTGAAATTCACATGGAAGTATAAAGGGAACTCTGACGGCCAGCACTTCACTTCCAAATTTATTACAGAGTTAACAGAAATCAAGCCTGTTTGATATTGCCTTAAGAATATACATTGAGGGGAAGAATAAATAAATGAATATATACATATATGAATAGACCTTGAGATTAATAGAATACAATTTAGAGTTCAGCAGTAAATCTTCACATTTATACTTGATTGCCAAGAAGGTACCAAGACAATTCATTGGGGGAAAGAAGTAGTCTTTTCAACAAGTGGTGCTGAGATAAAGGGCTCTCCAAATGCAAAAGAATCCAGTGGGACCTCTATTTCTCCCCATATAAGAAAATTAACTCACAATAGATTACAGGTCTAAGTATAAGAGATAAAGCTATAAAATCCTTAGAAGAAAAAATAGATATAAAATTTTTGTGACCTTGGGTTAGGTAATGGTTCCTTAGACATGACACAGAAAGTGTGAACAGCATAAGAAAAAATACATATACTGAGCATCATTAAAGTTAAAAACTGTTGTACTTAAGAGGAAATCATCCAGGAAGTGGGAAAACAACCCAAAGAAGGGGAGAAAATACATTTGCAAAGCACGCATCTGATCACGCATCTATCTAGACTACCTTGTTTTGCCATTGATAGGGTGCAGTTTTACCACTTTTTCACCACTCAATCAGTAGAAAAGCTCTCCTTCTTTGAAAGGCTTCTGCCTTTCACAGAGCTCAGCTTTTGCATATTTGAGGATATAAAAAAGTCTTACGACTCGATAATAAAAGCAATCCAATTTAAAATGAATAAAGGATCTGAGGAGATATTTCTCTGAAGAAGATGTAAAAATGGCCAATTAAACACATGAACATGATGTTTAGAATTATTAGCCAACTACTGCTTAAGCACAACTTTATACATGTTAGGATAGCTATAAGAAAGAAGATGATTAATAGCAAGTATTGGCTATGTAGAAAGTGAAACTTTCATACCCCGCTGGTGGTAATGGCCAATGACTCGTCTGCTTTAGAAAACTCTGCCAGTACTCAAAAAGTTGAACATAGAGTTTCTGTGTGACCTTGAATTCCACACGTAGGCACATCCCAAGAGAATTGAAAGCATACATCTAAACAAAGACTTTACACAACAGTATTATTCATAATAGTCCCCAAGTGAAGATAAACCAAATGGTTACTAGGTGACGAGTGGATGAATAAAATCTTACACTGGGACATCACTCATCCATTAAAAAAACCCAAAATACCGATGAACCTTGAAAACATTATGATAAATGAAAAAAAGTCAAATAAAAGCCCAGATGTTGTATGATTTCATTTATATGACATGTCCAGAATAAGCACATTTATAGAGGCAGAAAATAGATTAATGGTTGTCTAAGGACTGGATAAGGAAAGGATAGAATTGGGAAGTGACAGGGTTTTGTAGTTTGTGAATTGTATCTCAATTAAAAATTGTGTGTGTGAAAAAAAAGATGTGTGTGTGAGTGAATGAAACTAGTCTAGGCATCCCAAAGGGATGTGAGGAAGTTCATGATGTGCCTGCTCCTGCTGGAAGACCTTTTGGTAGATGCTGATTTTGAATTCTTATTCCCTTCAGTCCACGAATGCGCCCTTGCTACCTCTCCTTCCCTTTCTTCTTCTGGAAGAAGAATTGATGGAATCTGACCCTTTGTACTCGTTTTAACAGCAAGGGTTCAGATCTTAGAATTTGGGGCTGAGCCCTGGTGGCGTAGTGGTTGTGTGTGGGACTGCGGCCCACCGGCTTGGTGGTTCAAATCCAGCAGCAGCTCTCCAGGAGCAAGGCTGGGCCTCCTACTCCCACCAGAGGGCAGTGATGTCCAATAAAAAAAAATTTTTTTAAACAAGAATTTGACTATTGTCATTGTAAAAAACTTACTCATGGCCTACTGTGTGTAAAGCTCTATTCTAGACTTGATGTCAAAAAAAAAGTATAAGCTTCTTTTAAAGTATATTCTGATTTAGAGACAAGTCAAATATAACAAAAGATGGTCATGGGAGGAGAGCCACTTGTGTACCGGTAGGCATTCTCAGAAATGAGAGACTCTCGGCTGAGCCCCAGTGGCATAGTGGTTGTGCGTGGGACCGCGGCCCACTGGGATGGAGGTTTGATTCCAGCTCCACGGAGCAAAGGTTGGGCCTCCTACTCCCACTACTTGAGGGCAGTGATGCCTCTCCCTACCTCCCCCCCAAAAAAAGACAAAAAACAAATGAGAGACTCTCATGAACTAAAGGCAGCTGAGGAGAAATTTAAAGTAGAATCAAGGAAGCAGTGATGCTGACAAAAACCAAATATGTACACCTCTGACATTGGTTTCCTCATCACAGTAAGATTCCATGTGAAATGTAGAACTTCATATAATAATTAGTATGAGATTAAGTTGCAAAGATCCTCCCTTCACCCTCTCATACTGTTCCTATGACTGGCAAGCTCAATCTGTTCAGTTAAGAAAACCTGACTGTTTAGCTGTTCTTACACATATGGACCAGTTTAGCAGATAGAAAAGGTAATCTTATAGTTTGGCTACTAGTCTTATCCTGTTAGGCTTGTAAGTGGCAACAAAGAGATAAAGTTTTCGTAAGAATCTCTGGTTGTGGTACAATATTTAATATGGCCCTTCTAGCTATAGTTTTTGTGATTCTTACACAATGATTGGGTTAGAGGTTGCAAATAAAGTACTTATTATGTCCCACTAAATGGCTTGCTGCTAATGTGAATAAGGTGTATGGAACTTATTTGTTTGTTTTTTGTTTTTTGGGCATCACTGCTCTCCGGTGGTGGGAGTAGGAGGCCCAGCCCCACTGCTGGAATTGAACCTCCGTCCCAGTGGGCCGCAGTCCCGCGCACAACCACTACGCCATCGGGGCTCAGCCCGGTGTATGGAACTTATTATGGTTAAGATGAGCCATGATTTTCAGTGGTTTGGTAGTTATGTACCGGCATAATTGTATTTCTTTTTTTTTTAACCTGATGTACTTGTCCACCATTTTGTGATGTGTTGCAATTCCTAACCTCTCTGCCTGTATTATGGTCTCATTTGGAAATAGATTGTTCATTGAATTAATGAGGCAGGATTAGGGTGGAAAGGATGTGACTCAAGGCACCACTTTCTGCATTCGGCATCCCTTGTCAAGTGACACTCCTGCACCACCTTGCTCAGGTAAAGGGAGTTTCATTGGAGCATGACCTGCATATGTGAATGCTCCGACAGAGTTTTCTCTTGCTCTGGATCTTGCATCTGGCTCATCATCATCTGATTTCTGCTCGGTTCTTGGATCTTGAACCAGCTTCCACATTATGGATTCTCCAGCTTCCTTGGCCGTGTGAGCCAGCAGCTCATTGTAAGTGAGAAGCCCAATGCCTCCTCTGTGGATTTGGAAATTGTGTGAGCCATCCTTGTGTGGTTCCTTAGTTTTATGAGGCATTTCAGTGAATTTTGGGTCCCAAAGACAAGAAGAAAGAGTACCGAAGGATCGCTTTTCGTACTTTTGGCTGAGATCAAGTGTAGTATCTGTTCTTATCAGTTTAATATCTGATATGTCCTCTCTCTGAGGACAATATGTTAAATGGATCTTTGAAGCAGGGAGAATGAAATCAGAGCTTGCTCCATCCACTCCACGCATCAACCTGGTATTGCAGTACTTCCAGGAACGGTGCACCCCCTTGGGGAAAAAAAATAAAAGTACTGAAGGAAAGAGGAATAGTTGATGTTAGAGATAATGAAGTGGTGCAGTTCATCAGAAATTTGAATGATTGGCAATCGATGTCCCCTACTTCAGAGGAGCCAACGTTGTGCATATTCTTCTCAAAGACAGGACTCCTTCACTGACCCAGGGTGAGCGGAAACATGGGGGCTTATAAGTTGGGCTGCTGGCCACAAGCTTCAGACCCACACCAGTCGCTCTGTGGGAGGACGATGAAGTTCGCTGCTCCGTGGAGAATGCCAGCGGCAGAAATCCACAGGCACACTCCTATTCTGTTCCGAGGGTCTCTCCGAGTCAGATTTGACTCTGTGGCGGGGAATGTGGTTTTATATTTTTTATTTTGGTTTGATCTAGGGTACATTACTCCTGCATCTTAACAGTGGTTTTGAGTATTTTTGTTTTGATGATTTAACTGGTTTACTATTTAGCATTTCAAAGAACCGAACTTTAAAAAGTACATTGGGTTTCTCAGTGTTCTACATGGTAAATGTTAACTTCTTTATGACATATAGTGATGATTTCTGAATTTTTATTAAAAACGAATCGTTGAAGCACTGAAGCAGTTGCTTAATATTTCAGCTGATTTTTTTCTTAAATAAACAAGAGTCCTATAAAAAGATTGGCCAGGGGGCTGAGCCCCGGTGGCGTAGTGGTTGTGCGCGGGACTGCAGCCCACTGGGACGGAGGTTCAATTCCAGCAGTGGGGCTGGGCCTCCTACTCCCACCACCAGAGAGCAGTGATGCCCAAAAAAAAAAAAAAAAAGATTGGCCAGAAGAGCTTTAAAAATGCACAGCATTGATATTAGTTCAGGCTTGGCAGACTTTGGTCTAGAGCTGTGCAATGTTTTATTCCTCTTAGCTGCATAAGAATACAAAAGACCTGGGACCGCGGCCCACTGGGATGGAGGTTCGATTCCAGCTCCATGGAGCAAAGGCTGGGCCTCCTATTCCCACCACCTGAGGGCAGTGATGCCCCTCCCCCCCAAAAAATACAAAAGACCATTTTTGTAGCCGATTTTCTTTATAACTGCAAAATTGTTAGACT
>PVJH01046924.1:0-11595 GCA_004026705.1 Nesogale talazaci
TGTGTACCCTGCTTTTAGAACCAGGCCTTTGACCAGACTCGGACTCGGCATACGGGCTTAGGGAATTGGGGGAAAGTCAGAGGTGAGACACTACGGGCAGGTTGAAGCACTTTTAATCACAGAAGAGTAAACAATAGTGTAAAACCGTTCACAGCTCACCAGTGGCTGCTGCCCTCCCCTTGCCCTGTGTACCATGGAGTAAAGAAGCTGGTCTCAGCAGGTGTGCCTGTCACTGCCAGACCAGGGGGTCCAGCTAAGGGCCACCACCATCCTGGCCATCCATTCACAATTCTGTTTCTTGACAACTTCATCATGTGACACGGTCCAGCTTCAACGGAGAAACAGTGCAGAAACCTGATGCTGAACTTGGCTGCTCCGCTCAGACGGTCCATAGGCAACAGGGAGGGGGTGGGATAGTTCGAAGCCAGCATTGTTCAGGATGCAGACAGAATCTGGGGCTGAGGTTGGGGTAATGGGGGGTGGGGTGGGGAGTGGGTCACTTAAAGTCCAGGAGGACCAGTCCGGAAATCTGCCCCTAGTCAGGCAATGAACTTCACACACACACACACACACACACACACACACACACACACACACAATAAAATTACTGAAAGGACTGGAGGCTATTAAATACAAAATGGCAGAGCTGTTTCTGTTTTAAGTGAAAAGATTTGCTTGATTCTCCTCAGTGCGTGAAGATCCCCTGGTCAAGGTGAGGGGAGGCCTGAGAAGAGTCGGCGGCCGGCGGCCCTGCATGTCCACGTGTGCCCAAGTCCCCGTACCAACCGTCTCACTCCTTGGCCCAGTAACTGCCGCCCACGTGACCATTCACCCGATTGGCACCGTTTCGGGAGCTGCTGTCCCGGGGGCTTTTCGTGCTGGTGGCCGGGTCGTCATCCTCGGAGCTGCTCTCCACATCGCTGCGGTCATCCTTAGACACCTGGGTGGGTTGGGACCCAAGGCAGAAAAGCTGAGGCCCGCGCGTTGTCCCTGGAGCCCCTTACTCTAAGAGAGCCCGAGCCCGCACAGCCCAGGTGGGGGCTCTGCCCGTCCTCTGCTGCTCTGGACCCCCTGTGCCTGGCTTCTAGGTTTCTCTTGCCCCCAGATTGTCTTGCCTACGGACTTGGAGCTGCTTTGGAGGCGGGTAAGTCTTTTTCAGGCCTGGCCTAAGAACGCATTCAGAGTCTTCAGTTCAGCCATGGCGGGAAGTCCTGGCAGCCTCTCTTGGATCTCAGTAAGCACAACAGGCCGAAAGGGAGGGTTGCCTGTGTTGCTGCCCTGGCAGTTGGTCCTAGTGGCTCTCATGAACTTGGCTTTACACCCACACGGACTCAATTTGGGGTGTCTGTCAGTAGTTAACGCTTCTCTGCTTAGCCCTCAACACCCTTTCTCCCGTCCCCCCTTTCCCGCACACAGGGTGCTCCCTTCTCTTGGACAGCTTCAGCACCCCTGAGATGCCTACCGTCCATGGTACGGGGAAGCGAAACCCTGGTCCTGATCATGCCCCCCTTTGTGAGTTTTCACCTTGGCCTTTGATCTCGTCTTTTCAAATACAGAGTGTGTCTCAGAGGAGTGATTTCCCAATCCAAACTGGCTTGTATGATACAGAAAAAAACCATCTAAATTCTCTACCACAGCCTACAGAGGGAGGGGCGGTGCGCTGACAGGAGAGCAAAGCTACAAGTACTGCTGTTGCCAAGGAGGGAGGGACCCTTAGCTTTGGATTCGCTCTGTGAGCCAAAGCCTCTGGACGGAGCGGAGTTCTGGGTGACTGGATCTGGAGCACACTTCCACCAGGGGGCAGTGTCTGTGGATTCAAGGGAACTGCCACTGACTTGATTCCAACTCTATCTAGAGCAGTGGTTCTCAACCTTGCTCATGCCGCCACCCATTAATCCAATCCCTCATGTTGTCACACACACACCATACAATTATTTTTTTTGGGGGGGGCATCACTGCACTCCGGTGGTGGGAGTAGGAGGCCCAGCCCCACTGCTGGAATTGAACCTCCATCCCAGTGGGCCGCAGTCCTGCGCACAACCACGACGCCACCGGGGCCCAGCCCCCATACAATTATTTTTGTTGCCACTTCCTAACTGTCATTTTGCTACTGTTATGAATCAGGCAACTCCTGTGAAAGGGTTGTTTGACCCCCACAAAGGGTTGAGACCCGCTGGTACTGAGCTTCGGAGACTTCTGAGTCCTGATGGGAGCAGAAGCCTCCTCTGTCTCCCACAGAGCAGCTGCTGGGTTTGAGTCACTGACCTTGCATTTGGCAGCCGAGTCCTGCCCAGGCAGTGCCACCAGGGCTCCTTACAATCTCCAGTAAAGAGAAGGAGGCTTAAAAAACACACAGAAGCCTCGTGGCGGTCACCAAGGTCAGGTGAGAGGGCCTGCTCTAAGACAAACGGGAGGCAGGAAGGAGAGCGGAAAGGAAGAGGACCACATTCAGAGCTGCGTGCCTCCCTGAGCCCTGGAAGCACAGGCGCACTTACATGCCAGAGGTGAACCCGTCCAGCTCCCGCCAGGCACAGAGAAAAGGGAGCGGTGAGAAAAGAGTGGACAGGACAGAGTCTGGGTCTAATCCTTCCGGGACCGGTCACCTGGTCAGGAAAGAGAAGCAGCAGAGACGAGGTGTCCAGGAGTGACAGCGAGATGCAGAGGCACACCGAGCAAGTCCTGAAAGCCAGCGCGGCCAGGGGCATGTCCGTCTGGCAACACTCCGCCCTTTTGTCTTAAAACAAGCGCCCCCTTCTAGGAGCCCCTCTGTCCTGGCATTCTGCATCGCTGAAGGCCAAAGTCCCCAGCTCGTGGGTCAGTCCAACTGCTTCTGAACTATCAAGAGAACCCAACGATTCGTTTTATCAGACAGCATCTTTTTTCTTGAGGGCAGGGGGAGGGGTCCTGTGACACAAAACGGGTATTTAAAAAGCTAGCTACCCGACTTAGACTCCTGCCTCATAAATACAACAATGGGGTGAGGCAGGTGCCCAGTTCCTTGACACAGGACAGCTGTGGTCACCTTGGGGTGGCGTGTGAACGACCAAACCCGACAGCTCTGCTGTCAGTTACTGCCTCGACGTTATGCAAACGGTTCCCTTGAAACAGAGTTCCCGTGCTACACAGTGGGAACAGTCGGTGGGCTGCAAGTCGGCTGAGGCAAGTGCTTGACTGTATGTGCTCGTCAAACAACAGTCCTTCCCTAAGCACAGGGTACCATTCCTGTGAGATCAAAGTCACGTCTCAGGTAAATCT
Source organism: Nesogale talazaci (assembly GCA_004026705.1). Taxonomy (NCBI): domain Eukaryota; kingdom Metazoa; phylum Chordata; class Mammalia; order Afrosoricida; family Tenrecidae; genus Nesogale; species Nesogale talazaci. Next base: position 3,256 of record PVJH01046924.1, read on the forward strand.
GGAGAAAGAGCTGTAGCCCTCAGGTTTCTTTTTAGCTTGATTGACTGAAGCTCTCCACGTGAGAGGGAGAGTTGGTCTACTGGCCTCCCACACAATGCCCAAAGACAGAAAACATTGTTCATCTTCACCTTTCCTCGGATTAAGGCCTTCAAAGCAATTCTTGCAATTAGGTAGGACCAGATGACATGCAGAACCTGGAGGGTCACGAGCAGGCTGTTGAAGAACCACCAGGAGGGGAAGGGCCCGATGATTTCCCAACTCTCAAAGAGGGTCGCATTCAGAATCCTGGAAGAGGGAAGCCAAAGGTCAGATCCTAGAGTCAAATCCGGGTAGACCCCCAGGATGGCCCTTGGTTCCCGGGAAATAGGCCTGTATCTCTTCCCATATCTTGTATCAGTTGAAGGTCTAAGGATAGTCATCCACGGGGAGAAGGGAATCAAGGAAGGAAGCCTGGGGTATTTTTTATCTTTAGGGACCACCAGTGATTGTCACCAGTAACTGATGTAATTTCTCTGACTGATAGTGACCCTACAGGGCAGGGCGTTTTTCTGAGACTACATCGTTAAGAGAGCACACAGGCTCACCTTTCTCGTTAGCCAGGTTATTGAAGCGGGTGTAGAACAGGGATTCAGGTAAAGAAGAATCTGAGAAAGTTGTGAACGAAATTCAGTACAGAAACAAACTAGACTTTCCTGACATCGAGTTGATTCTGGCTCACAGCGATCCTTTATTAGGGCAGATATGGAATGTCTCTTTGAATTTTTTTTTTGGGGGGGAGGGGCATCACTGCTCTCCGGCGGTGGAAGGAGGAGGCCCAGCCCCACTGCTGGAATTGAACCTCCGTCCCAGTGGGCCGCAGTCCCACGCACAACCACTACGCCACCGGGGCTCAGCCCTCTTTGAATTTCTTAACTGGTAAAAGCTTCACCTTTCTCCTTGATCAATACAAAGGAAGGTGTCCCACCCCACCCCCAAATGCAAAACCCCAAACTCGGGCACAAAGAGGAGTCAGTCAGGCACGACAGAAGCCCAATGGAGTGGGTATTCTTGAGTCTGTATCACGACCTTGCTAGAAAGACTGAGCAGGGCGGCCAAGCTCCCGTGTGAGAACATCCAGGTTGAGGTCAAGGCCAGGACACACAGGGCCCCAGGGTTTGGGGCCATCTCTTCCCTAAACTCCCCACCCCTCCCAGTTCAACAGCTCGGGCCCTTACCAGAAGGGATAGATCCCCAGACGCGTAATCATAAACACAGCGCTGAAGATCACAAAGAGGGTGTCGCAGAGGCGCTGAGACTTGGCATAATTGGCCAGCTTGGCTGCCTAGGAAGAGAAGTAGGAGATTTGATGGATGGGGGGGGAGTGCCAGTTTTCACACGGGATGCTGGGAAGGAGAGAAAGCGGTGTGATGAGGAAAGGGGGTCGTGTCTCACCTCCAGCAGGAAGTCTGAGGCATCGTGTAGACACAGGACCAGAGTCCCCACCCGGACCATGTTGTTGATGTAGGAGAAGGTGATGAGGGCGATGGTGGCCAAGTGATGCACAAACATGATCAGGAAGTCCTGCGAAGAGATGGGGCGAGTAAAGGCTTGGCGGTGCCAGGGCTGCGCGTCCGAGCCTGTCCCTTTCGACTGCCCTTTTGCTTACAGGCTTTCTCCTATGCGCCGGCCTAAAATGCCGCCCACCCCGCCCTGCAGAGCTGCTCTTTCTTTGACGGAGACGGGTGCTGCAGGCCTCGGGGGCTGAGCTGACCCTCGGGGGCAACATTCTCCAGGTGACCTCCGCACGGAGGAGCCCTTGGACAGCCTTTCTGCTCTGATGACAGACGTTCTCACCAAAGGGCTGTCACAGGAAGGAGAGGCAAAGCGAATGCCTTTCCGAAAACATCCGGGAGAAATGCACAGTAGCTGGATCATGTGTATTCAGGGAAGCACTGCTGCCGCAGGATTTACAGCTCAGTTTGGCCCTGGGGCAATCTCTACCTGAGTTATAAAACACACCGGAGGCTGAGCCCCGGTGGCGTAGTGGTTGTGCGTGGGACTGCGGCCCACTGGGACGGAGGTTCAATTCCAGCTCCACGGAGCAAAGGAAGGGCCTCCTACTCCCACCACCTGAGGGCAGTGATGCCCCCCCCAAAAAAAAGTGATAAAAAAACACACACACAGGAATAAACATATCTCAGGCCAGTGATGGGTAGAGGGTGTGGGGAGGTGGGGGGGAGACAGGTGAATTTGGGTCGGTGACAGAAGGATGAAAAAGTCCGTGCCCCCCCCCCCACCCCATACAATGGTATTAATATAGCTTAATTCTTAAACTGGGTGCTTTATAACTTACATTCAACTTAAAAACATATTAGCAGAAAAATTTTACTGAGTAGGGGAACTTGTGTTTCATGACCAGAGAGGACAAAAAGGTTTTGAATTAAGTATCAAGCCTCTAGGTTAAACAGCAATGACCCGGATGCTTTCAGGAAATGCTAATGCAGGTTTTCTTTACCACAGACAACCACAAGTGAAGGAGACTCAAGGTCAGAGCGCTGGCAGGAACCACATCCACATATTAAGTTCTATCTGATTATGAAAAACTGTGAAATCACTTTAGACTCTGATCACTATGAGGCCAAGGCAATTCACTTCTCTGAACCCTGTTTCCTAAACAATGGCAGGAAGAGGAGAAGTTAAATTATTTACAACGCCTTACAGCTGGCATTCATTGAGAAGTGGGGTCCACCAGGGAGAACAGAGCCGAGAGTCCCTAAGGTCAAACAGAGGCAGGGACAGGCGGCCTGGAAGCAGACCCTTTCCTGGGTCAGGCCTCGTCACCCCAAGTTCTGACTCGTGTCTCAGCCTTCGGCACGTGCCAAAACCCTGCAGAAGACTAAGGAAAAGGGCATGCTTCACTGGTGACTAATGCTTTTCAGTCTGGGCTGTCTCGAATGCCTCCAGTATACTTTATTAAGACTAACTTCTGGAAACAAGACAACGAACTGGTGACTCCTTCGACCTATTCTGGCCCTCTCTCAGGCGGAGTAGAAAAATCCCATCACAAAAGCGGTTGCTACCAAGAAGGAAGCAATTATGAGAGCGTTAGGGCAGCCAGGTCCTTACCTTTCTTTTAATGTCTGTAAACTGAGAAAACATGAGGGACCAGTAGAAGGCCAATTCCATGGTATAATAGTAATAGAGCCCGCTTGTGAGAGGCTGGAAAAAAGAAAAACGGAGTTAAGCCCTTGACTACGCCTGCTGGTCAGACTACATGCCTCTGCACACTTTTCTTTCTTTTAAGATCAAACCCCAAATGACATCCCTCTTCCCCACCATCTCCCCAAATCCGCAGGAGACAGAGACTTTGGGGTGGTGTGGGGACTCACACCTCCTCCTTTGAGCCACCCTCGTAGACATCTCAGGTTTGTATCTTTCAGAGAAGGTTAACACATATTACGACACAAGCTGGGGAAAAAAAAAATCAGTGTGTCTAGAATCCTGGGCCATCAGTGCTTTTCAGGGGATTAGATACCCTGAAACCTTTCGATCTTTAACCCTTTCAGCAGCTGCCTGACATTTCTCATTTACATGAGGGGAACTCAGGCTGTACATGTAAGGCCCTCGATATCATCAACACCAGCTCACATCTCATGCCTCATCTGAGAAGCCCTTCCAGGATCACTAGGTGTGAGCTCATAAACGTTTCTCTGGTATGGCCCATGAATGATGTTATTAAATATTCAAATGGTCCTTGGCAGAAAAAAAGGTTCCCATCCCTGCTCTAAAGGGATATAGACATCCTCTTGATCCAAAGGGACACTAAACCAGGAAGCACTTCAGTAAGTGCCCACCCCATCACCAATCCAATTGGCGTGAATAAAAGATCACTGGCATTTACTGCCATGGTCCCCCACAAAATAGACATTCTGGAAGTATGACTCAAAGGAATTCAGCCATACTCCTTCAAGAACACCAATATACCACCTGTTCTGAGACTGGCATCTACTTTCCTTCGACCCACCTTACACACACATACGAGCCCCACCCTCAAACCCCCTGCTTGAAAGGGCTCAGAGCCTACCTGATGTGGATAGTTAAAAAAGCACTGCCGTGTGTCCCAGAACCAAGGGGTCTAAGAGAAAACAGAGGATTCAGGTCAGTCTTCACGATCCTCACCTGGTCAGAGCTACCCCGTATATACTCCCCCTGTGTCTAGGAGGAGGGCGAAACAGAGAACGGGAATAGGAAGGAATCCCCTTTGCTAGGTCTTAGGACTCCCTGAAGCGTCAGTGAGCACTTGGCTACTAGCCAAATGGATGGCAGTGCAGCTCTACCAAGAGGTGTCTTGGAAGAAAGGTCTGGCAAGCTGCTTTTGAAAGCTCGCACAGTCTTAAAACCCTGTGGCATGCAGTGCGACTGTGCACAGGGGGCTAAGCAGACATAAGGACCAGTGACTGGCTAGAGTTTCTCCTAGAACGAGGCGGTGGTGGTACAGATGAACCATTCATGCCTTAAGGTAAATAAGAGAAAAGAGAGGTCCCGTAGTTTTGGGAGACATCACTAACATCCAATGAAAGAGGTGTAGAGACAGGAAGATGTGCTCCTACTTGACAACCAACGAGAGATTTCCAGGCCAATCTATTTTATTGGGGGTGGATGTTTAACACAATCAAAGTCAAGAAGTTTACTAATCCACTATTCTTCCCCCCCCCCCCCGATTATTCTTTTAAAGGATCTGTCCACTTCATGTAAGTATAAAAATCTATTAAATTGTTCAGAATATTGTTTTTTTTTTTTTTTTAGGCATCACTGCCCTCAGGTGGTGGGAGTAGGAGACCCAGCCTTTGCTCCTGGGAGCTGGAATTGAACCTCCATCCCAGTGGGCCGCAGTCCCGCGCACAACCACTACGCCACCGGGGCTCAGCCCACAGAATATTGTTTTACTAGAAGACCTGTAATTACAATCTTTCCCCCTGTAATATAATTTGTGTTTTTCTTCATCAGTTTTGCTAGAGGCTGTCTGGCTTTGCTGATTGCCTCTCTCATGTATCTCATGCCCATATAGACTCTCCTTTCTGCTTCCTTCCTTTAGCTTTGCTCTTCTTTGTCCAAATCTTAGAGACTTTTAATTGCTGATTTTTAAATATCATCATCTTTAAGTTATATACCCCCTTCTAACATGCTTTCACTATCTCCTCTTTATCTACAAATTTTGATGTGCTCCATTTTATTATTACACTAAAACTTTTTTTTTTTTGGGGGGGGGCATCACTGCTCTCCGGCAGTGGGAGTAGGAGGCCCAGCCCCACTGCTGGAATTGAACCTCCGTCCCAGTGGGCCGCAGTCCCACGCACAACCACTACGCCACCAGGGCTCAGCCCCATTTTTTTTTAAGGCATCACCGCCCTCAGGTGGTGGGAGTAGGAGGCCCAGCCTTTGTTCCTGGGAGCCGGAATCGAACCTCCATCCCAGTGGGCCGCAGTCCCGCGCACAACCACTATGCCACCGGGGCTCAGCCTACACTAAAACATTTTTAATTTCCTTTCTGAAATTTTTCTTTGACTCATAAATTTCTTAGAAGAGTGCTGTTTAACTTTCAAACACTTCCTCGATATATTGTGTTTGATTTCTCGTTGATTTTCATTATGGTCAGACACATCCTATAGCATCCCCGTCCTTTCAGATTTACTCATTTATTTTAGGGCCCAAGTGTCCAGTCTCGTACACTTGAACATAGCTGTCGTGATTGCATGTATGTGTGCGATGTTTAGTTATTTAGCTACTGAGAAAAGAACGTTGAAATCTCCTTCCACCAGTGTGTGTTCGCCTATTCTCTCTTTAAGTCTGTCCGTTTTTGCTTCATGTATTTTGAAGCCCCATTTCTATCCTTGAGAGAAATAATTGTGTGGCACAGTGAGAGAGCAAAACCATACTCAAACAACTCACTGCTGTGGAGCGATGCTCACTCCCAGTGACAGAGGAGAACACTGCCCTGGTGCCTTCCCACCTGCCTTGTCCCTCAGGAGCGGCTGGTAGTCTCCAACCGCTGACCTTGAAGTCAAGCAGCCAACATGGAACCCACTCTGCTGCAGGACACCAGGAATCAGAAAGCCTAAAATCCTCCTCTGCACTGACAGCTGAAGGGCAGGACTAAGACTGAAAGCCAGTTCTATTCGACTGAACATTGCTTCCATGTCTGCAACTGTCTCCTCTTTGAAGAACAAAATTTGTCATGTGCTTGGTAAGGTATCCATTGCTGTAATGATTTAGTTATTGCTTTTAAGTATCTATTAACACTACTACTACTATTAACATCATTTCAGGGAGGAGTCCTGAGGCACTGATCTACTTAAGACTAAAAACCCGGGCAAAGGACAGTGTACAAGAAAAAAAAAAATGCAGGGAAAGATAAAGATCTAAAGGTATTCAACAATAACAACAAAAGGTACTCAATTCTAATCTCTAGAGATCTAATGTACGTCTAGAACTCAAACAGTGAAGGGGGGCGGGGTAGGGGAGTTCAGACTCACCGACCAAAGAAATCTAATTCCGTAGCAGAATATGCATAAATAGAAAGTGAATCTCCACCTACAAGGGAAAAAGGGCAGCAGTTACACAGATGGCACTTGAAAGAAGGTTTTTTGATGAAATGAGAATCAAGACAGCAGGTGGGGGGTCAGGCAGTTAATGGTGAGAAACAGGACTAATTCCTGGAGTAGGGATAAACACTGCTACCTAAAATGCCAAATATAGAGACTTATTCCAGCCTCTGTTTGAAGTGCACTGTCACTAGTGTACCATGACTTTAATCTGGCACGTGCCCAGTTTTTCCTTCCAGCAAATGCCCTGATGATTGTGATTGTGTCAATCATTGTCTCCAAACAATAATGATCAACGTGGAGCTGTCTCTACAGGATAATTAATAAAACCCAATGAAGTGATGTATTTCCCTTTGAAAAAGATTTTACCCATCAAAAGGTATAGCAGGTTGGTATTATCTCTATCAAAATATACAAGGGTGGGCATATTTACCTACTGAAGTGCCATTATATGAATTCTCTCCTAATCTATTTCGGGATGGGGGACCAAACATATTCAAGAAACTGGGGGTCACCGATCTTCCAGTTCTCTTCTCATGAGCAAACCCTCTGCATCCAATGACAGCTGCGCTAACAATATGAGTAACTTTCAAAGGGAGAACCTCAGCCCTGCCCTATCCCCAGCCTCCTCCTCCTCCCCCACCTCCCTCTGCACACCTACATGCTTTCACAGAATTTAGTGAGCGTTGGGGGCTTGTCCTGATTTCTTCGATGGCGAAACCAGCATCGGATTTTTCGGACATCCCAATCCAGTTGCTTTGACAGGCCCTTCAGCCTGCTCTCATCCGGGTACTGCAGATGGATGGCCAGAGTCAGATTACCCCAGTTCCCCACAAGCACCTCATCCAGTTCCTTTAATGAGCCAAGGACTGATAAAAGCACAGTGGCTCTGGCGACGTTTACGGAATACTAAAAACCCAAGCCTCATGGACTCTCGGGACCACTAGCTTTTTATATACCTAGGTAATGATAGAGGCTGAATGAAAAAAAGAAAAGAAAAATAAAAAGATGTGCTTAAGGGTAGCTGTCAAGCGCGGTGGGCTGAGTGGGATGGTGGTAGCTGCTGCTGCATTCAAGGATATGAACTTGACTTACTTACATTTCCCTGCAGGGAGAAAGTTCCCCTTACAGCTACTTGGACAATCCAAATATGAAAGAACATTCCCTCCTCTTCCTATCCTTACACATAATCTGCTCCCTATCCTCCTCCACCCTCAGGGCAATTCCGCAGGTGATTTTTGCTGTTTCCTGGTCCACTTACCTTGGTAATAGTTATGAACACCTTTTCAAGGATAGCATTGAATTGGACCTGATAAGGACCATTGTCCTGGATGCCAACATGGAGAGCACAGGGTTTGGCAATAAACCTGTAAGGAAGAAAACCCAAAGGCCAATTCTAAGTATGGTTCGCAGAGCATGAGAGAAAAACTAATTAAGGCACGGGTTGGAGAAAGAAACGTGCCAGGCTGAATGAAAGTTAAGACATTTTGATTTTACCCCGGATTTGGCCATTGACTTACTTGATGATCGACCTGTCTAAGACACGCTGAGACATAATAAACATTCCACTTCCTACTTCTCTATTACACCATCAATTTTATAATCAGAGAGCCCTAATCTCAATCATTAAATCACCTGTGTGAACTTGGGCAAGTCAAACTCCCTGCCATTGAGTGGATTCTGATGCAGAGCAACATTTAGGACAGGGTGGAACTGTCCCTGCAGACTTCTAGCTGTAACTCTTTTTCTAAAAAAAAAA
>PVJH01046925.1:0-11588 GCA_004026705.1 Nesogale talazaci
CTCTTTCCCCCCTTCTCAGCAGTCGTTTCCAAAAAAGTCCAGTCCAGGCTGCCAGTCTATGTGACCTAAGTAGGCAGACTCCCCTGATCCTGAGACAATCAAGAGAAAAAAAGGGTAAGCCCACACGTTTGCTATGGTAATAAGTTGCCCAGACTTGTATTAGCTGTGACCTGGCTAGTTTGTGAGCTAGGAACTATGTTTCTTTGACATAGAAAAGAAAGGCTGGGCTGAGCCCCGGTGGCGTAGTGGTTGTGCGCGGGACTGTGGCCCACTGGGATAGAGGTTCAATTCCAGCAGCGGTTCCACAGGAGCAAAGGCAGGGCCTCCTATTCCCACCACCAGAGGGCAGTGATGCTTCCCCCTGAAAACAAACAAACAAACAAACAAAGGCCAAGTCCCTTGTGGTAATTACATAATCTACGAGAATGACAAGAAAATGCATGTAGGAAGGGGTCAAACAACAAAAATGAGAAACTTATCTCTTGGTCCATAGTCTATAACTTTCTCGCCATAATTCTGCAAGTATCCTGACTGGAATAGGTTAGCAGAGTAGCCTGGTGTGATATCTGAAGCCAGAAAACTGCTCTTTGATTTTCCCAATTTTCGATCTTGTACAAATGTCCTAATCTCTTTGAAATACAGACCCTTGGCTCCCTGATGAGGTTGATGCTGCTGCACTGCTTGCAATAAGTGACATAAAACATGTAATGGACACTTACTCTTGGTGCTAGGGCACCCTGGTAGCAGATTGAGACATGTGTTGACTGCCAAATACCACAGTGTGACACCACAGCCACTCCACAGGAGAAGGCAAGGCTTTCCCCTCCCGTAAAGAGCTGCAATCTCTCAACCACACAGGGGCAGTTAGCCTCTGTCCTGTGGGGTTGCTGGGTTGGAAATCACGCAGTGGCAGTGAGTTACTTTGAGTTTTTAACTACCTTACAGTCAGGTCCTGACTCATGGCAAACCCTTGCATATGTAGTATATTAATCCTACTTGGCCTTACATCATCCCCAAGATGGACGGTGGAATGGACCATTGTAATCTATCTAGGTTTTCATGGGTTGGATTTTGGAAGTAGGTCACCAGGCCTTTCTTCCCATTCTATCAAGAGGCTCCAATGAAACTGTCCACCACGGTATTTGAACTATAAGAGGCGACTATTTGCTTGTATTTGAAGTACCAGGGCCAAGTTTCCAGCATCACAGCAAGACCCAAGTCACCTGTGACCATTGTGGGATCCTGAGGACCTGGAAGGGAGTACGTATGACCCGATCTCTGCACTTGTAACCATAGAGCCCGGAGACCCGCTCTAAGTAGAGAAAGACCGCAACACTTCCAAGACAGAGACGCCATCGAACACACACACACACTTCAGACTGAAAAACAAACGCTCCACAAATGCCCTTCGTAGAGGCGCCGCCATAAAAGACGTCTCATATTGGTGTCTGGCTGCTCACTCTGCACCAAAGAACTGTTTCCTTTTCTTTCTTATTTTTTTAAAATCATTTTATTGGGGACTCCTACAATTCTATCCCAATCCACGGTATATCCATCGTGTCACTTTTGTACATTTGTTTCCCTCATTATTCTCAGATCACTTGCTTCTTCTTTTTTTTTTTTTTTTGCCAAAATATTTTCTCTTTTATCTTTCAGTATCTATGAGTAACAGTGAGCCTGCCTGGCTGGCAAATAGATTCAAAGACTTGGCACAAATGACCCCAAAACTATATTGTGTTTTCACTCTTTTGTCACATTAAGTCAACTTCTCTCACTGCCATAGAGTCAATCCCGACACACAGGATGGAGCTAAAATACCCCAGGGGTTTCTGAGACTCTGAATTTCTCCTTTTCCTTTTTTCCCCCAACAGTTTATGGGCACCTAGTCCACATCACGTACAATTTAATAGTTCACTCAGTCCCTCAAGAATTGTATAATCGTTACCACAATCAATTTAGAACATACCCCTCCATGTTTAACTAGCCTTTAAAATGGGCTGTGCAATCACAATCCATTCTAGTGCTCCCTTCCTGCTCCTGACTTCATTGTTTACTCCCCGAATCCCCCGGCCCTCCCTATCTCCCACCTCCCCCGCCCACAACCCCTACAAATGCTTGCATCAGTTGTTATCACTGCGCCTTTACCTCTTCTGTGCTTCATAAACTGGGAAACTCAACAGAAATAATAAAATATAAAACCAAAATAAAGTGAGAAGGATAAAATAATATTAATATAAAGGTAAAAATATAATGAATAAGAAAGAAGATCCCCATCGACATTTTCAAAGCCAAGAATAAATATTTGTCATGGTACAAGTAGAGATTCTTGCACCTGGGACAAATTTGGGCTGGGCCAATAGGGAGATCATCTGGCCAAGTATTGAGTTCCAAACAGCATAATCAAGCTTACAATGGTCTCTGCCTGATATTAAGGCTGTTTGAGACTCTTGCCTGTGGCTAGAGGGATTGGTCAGAGGCTTAATCTGACTAGATACTGTACAGATGGGTTTGGGGCTCTCACGCTCTTCTACAGCTGGGTTTTCATAATTTTAGCTCTTATACTTTTCTTTGTCATACTTAGAATTTGTTAATGTCATCTTTGGATCACACACACTGGTGTGCTTCTTCTTTGTGGACTTGGTTGACTCTTTGCTTAGAGGGCTGCCTGTTTGAATACAAGCCAAGTTTAGATCCCAGTCACTATTTGGATTGATAGCCAGGCGCCATCTACTTTCCTCACCACACTTTTCTGTAAAACCTTTCTTTTTAGTGATCATTTAATGTGGGTGAATACTGGAGGAGGACCATGTCATCAGAACTAAGTGTTCTTGAATTAAGGCTAGAGTTACGAAGGAACCCAGATTCCATCTCCTGATACTGGTCTCCCTCGGAAGAGCTCAGGGATATAGAAGCCATGGACTCACTCTGTAGCCTATCCACTCTATTACATATGTTCCTCCTATAGGCTGGAAAGCTTCATGATTATATAAATCCACTGTAAAATATATTAATTTTCTTGATTCTGATATTGGGAGCAGCCCTTTTACCCCTCTGCCTATCATCTTTTTCTTCCATAACCACACACACCACTCCAAAGGACTTGTTTGACTGTGGGGCTGGGGATGTGTCTGACTTCCTAAAACTGTCTGGAGAGAAGCAGACATGCTGTCTGCTGGTACAGCTCTTCATTTCTGCTTTGCTCCATTCTCAGAGTCTGACTATCTCTGCTACTTCTGGCACCATCACTGCCACCATCCAGAACTCTAAACATGTTTTGCTCTTCCCTGAGGTCTTCTGTGCAGGAATTTCTGGGTCCTAACTGGTGCCCTACTCTCTCAGAACTCAGCCAGCAGCTGCCCAAAACTTGTTTCATCTGGGCCAACTGTTCTGCTGTCTCTCCTCTGGCCGGCCTGCCAGCTTCTCCCAATCACTGTTGATTACTTAGCTTTCTACAGGACCCATTTCTCCATCTGTCACAGTTCTTTATCAGCGTTACATATAACTCCTTGCAGCTTCTGGGAGGGTCCTCAGTGCAGACAAAGGCTCTGTGCCCCCAAAATATGCACATACCCTTCCAGCTTTTGTTCTTCACGGACCCCTCTGGTTTGCAGCCCTTTCTATGAGAGCTTTACTCATCCATTTCAAGGCAGAGCTTGTGAGCTCTGGGCAGGGCCCCACCATTCCTCTTAACCCACCAACGTCAATTACCCAAGAGATGGGAATCAACTCGGGAAAGGCCCTCTTAAGCTTTTGTTTTGACACAAATTCACAGCAAAAAGGCCACATGAGAAACCATTTCACTCCCCTAACCTGTAGCTTCTCTTGCCATTGATTGCAAATGCTTATTACTATTTTCACCTATATGAATCCACTTTTATATTCTCTTCCAGTGATATTTCCATTTCTTTGTCAATAGCAAATTATTTTGATTACCACAGTCTTAAAATATTATTTTTGCTGGTAAGCAATCCCCCAACCTTTTTGTTTTTCCAAACTGATACTGTTTATTCTTACACATCCACTTTTCCAAGGAATGAAATCAGCAATTAAGTTCGATGAGAAAGCATTTGGGATGTTGATTGAGATTGCACTAAGCTACAAGTCAGGTATCGTTATGGATTGAATTGTGTCCCCTGCCTCCAAATTTTATTAATCCTAACCTTGATACCTATAGCTATAACTCCATCTAGGAATAAAAGTATTAGTGTAGGGTGTCTCTTGAATCAATCTTTCAAAAACCACTTTACTGACATATAATTCATATAATACACAAGTGAATGGATTAAATATTTTTAATTGTGCAATCATCACCACAATCTATTTTAGACATTGCCTTTATTCCTGTTCCTATTGTTATTAGAATGGGAGTAAAAGGAAAGCGAATCTAGAGCATGGGTTTTAATTAACAGGTTTATTAGCATTAACGACCTGACTGGGTTTTTAGAATGGAATGAATGTACAGAGGGCAGGGTGAGGGGAGACTGGAAGAGCAAAGAGAGAAGAGCTGAAAGGAAGAAAGGGAGAACTGTGGCAGTCACTAATTTGGTGTCAATTTCAGGATTAGGAGTGTAAGGGTGGAGTCTAGCTTGTCAATCTGAAGATAGCCAATGAGACCTTTGTGTGGGCCTGGCTTTCTCCTGAGGATTCTGGGAAATCTGTCCGTATAACCCCCTTGGAGATAAGAGATTCACGACTCAGTCCCTTGGAGATGCTCTACTGACAAGACACAAGGCTGATTCTCTGTGACACATCCTGGAGAAGCCACGTAAAGTGACCAGATTTTAAGTGGGACACCATTGACAGAGGTGGGGGGGAGGTGTTCTTGATTAAAAATTTGGTCTTATGGAGCAACAAAAGTGTTCATAGAATGCAAAAATAGTATTGTAATACATTTAATTTTTAAGTGCCGCAGGACGTTGTTAAATTGGTAAAAGCAGGACGTTTGGTCACTTTACACACGGGCTTTCCCTGAGGAAATCAGACCTCTGAAGCCGGAAAAGCCACGTGGAGACTCTTGCCAGTGCTGAGATGCTGGAGAAGCTACAGAGAGGCCCCTGCCAGCCCTGAGATGTTTCTACCATCATTAGATACACAAGACTCTGTACCCACTGGCTTATGATTGTCCTGGCACCATTGCATGTGCCTCATGATTCTGAAAAAGATTTTATAGACTGGTATCGGACATACTGGGCTAATATCAGATTTGTGGGCTTGCATTGGATTGGGTTGGGATACTTTTTCAATGTTCCATTCTTCTTGTATATAAATCATTCCCTTATACATAAGTGTGTTTATGAATTTGTTTCTCCAGTCTACCCGGACTAACACAGAGAGCTAGAGAGAAGAGATAGAGGGATAGACATGTGGCTACAGGCAAAGGTGAGAAAGTCAGAGAGAAAAAAGGGAACCTGTGTGAACAAACTTTTGGGACAGAAGTACGTTCCATCTATAAGGTCTCCCACACGTAACCCCATTGGCTGTGGCACTGGTAGACTGGTGAAGGGAGAGGAGAAGATTTCTGTGAGACGTCTTGAGAAGGTAAGGTATCACCTTATACTCAGTGGGGATTGAAAAGGGTCTAGAAGGGCTGAGCTCCGGTGGTGTAGTGGTCGTGTGCAGGACTGCAGTCCACTGGGCTGGCAGCAACTCTCCAGGAGCAAGGCTGGGCTACCTACTCCCACCAGAGGGCAGTGATATCTGCTCCCCCCCCCCAAAAAAAAGGGTTTAGAGATGTTAGCTATGACTAAGAAGTGTAATGTTACTGCTGGACCCTTTAATTATTAACTTCCCATTACACATTACAACCATGGGAGGTTCCCATTACAACATCCCCTGTCACAACCCTAAGAAACTAAGAATCTAGTTACTGCCTCCATTGATTTACATAGCCTGGATTTCATAAAAGAAAGTCATGGGGAAAAACGCCAATGACAAAACAGAACACTGAAAAACCTCAATCCATGATAAAGCAGAATAGTAACTAGAATAAAAAAATGGGTCAAAAGGGAAATAAAATGATGAGGTGTTAAAATTTAACCTAACTACATCTGCATTAATGCACTTTCTAATGTACTCTAAGGCCAAGGCTATTCACATCCTAGGGAATTCAATGGAGGCTCAATCCATGTGCAGACTCTAAACAGATTTTGGGCTTTCACTGTCATCCATAGCTTTCTGCAACCAGGTGCTCAGCATTTAAGATCTAATAATATTCCCTCCTCTGATTTTTTCATTTTATTATTTACAACCCTTGGATCACATAGGCTGATATGCTCCTTCTGTGAAGACTTGGCTGACACCTCAGTGAGAGGGTCAGACTCTGCTTTTTGAGAGCTGGGCCCCATCTGGTGTCTCCACCACACTTTGCTATATCACTCATATCTTCAGTGATTACTTTATAGGAGCAAATTAAAAATCACTATCTTGAGATATAAAAAAGCAGATGAAGCAAGTTAACAGGGTTAAGGGAAAATAGATGCTGTGGTAGTTACATAATCTATTGTCAATTTGAGATTTAAGAGTGAATGGGGTGGAGCTTAGCCTGTCAATCAGGTCGCAGCTTGATGACCTCAGTTGGAGGCATTAAAGAACAGCTCACTAGAGGCAGGGCACATGTCCATTCCCTGCCCGACATTCCTGTTGAGAAGACATATGAAGAGAAGCTGATAGATTCACATGGAGAACCCTGCCACCACTGAGATGTTATACTGCCACTGGATCCACAAGACCTGCTACTCACTGGTCTATGATCTTCCTGCATTTGATTTCATTGCATGTGTTTCATTAAGTCTGAAGAGGACTTTATAGATTGGTATCAGACATATGGACTAATATCAGACCTATGGATTTGATCTGGGCTGGATGTTTTCTCAATATTCAACTGCTCATGTATACAAAACTTTCTTATACATGAGTCTATAAATTTTGTTTCTCTAGTCTATCCAGACTAACACAGATGCCATGCTACCTGAAATCCCCAAGGAACAAAGAAACAGAAACTTAAATTGTCAAAGATCTTTTCCCAGAACCAACAGAGACAGAAAGTCTCTGTCTGTCTCCTCTAGAACTGGTGGCCTGAATTCAGACTTCTATCATTCTGAACTGGAAGGAAATACATTTGTTTGTTAAAACCACCAATTTGGATTATTCTGTCCAAGTAGCACTAGATAACCTAAGGCAGGTACAGATTAACATTTTGCAGATCAGTATTTGGGTCTTTTATGTCAACAAGTAAATTCTGTGCATGTCTTCTTAGGTTCATTATCAAGCACTAGTGATTCTCTTGAAATACTACTGTCTAGAAATGTATATTGCATCTCTTCCTTTTCATTATTTTCAGTATTTCTTCTTCCAATTATGTAACTTTATCATGCTTGGTAGAGGATTGTTAAAAAAGACTCAACAAGATGGATTGGCATCATGACTTCAACAATGGACTCAAATACAGTAATTGTGAGAATGGCACAGGGCAGGGCAGTGTTTTGTTCTGCTATATATAAAGAAGCTACACATCAGTTGATTCAATAGTACCTAACGACATTACTTTTATAATTTTATGAGTTACAATAAGACCCATAGAATGATATGGTTTAATACTAGTAACAGTGATCATTCCTGCCCCGTTTGTATCCTAGTCTTATTTAAACACTTCCCAGGAAATGGGGCTTTGGGAAATCTCATCTGTTGCAAGCTTTGACTCAAGTATGAGATTGAGTATCTGCAAATGCTTTTTAATACTGAGATTCACATTTTTAAATCCTTTATTCTACAGATTTGGTGAATTCACTGATAGGCTTCCTAATTTTCTTTTTCAAAAATTTTATTGGAAAGTAATTTACATATCATACAATTCAATAGTGGAACCATTACATCATATCAAGGAGAATCATCTCCACATCAATTTTGTTAATGTTTTACTATTTTTATTTTATATAAATAGGCTTTTGCAAATTTAACATACATAGATAGGTGTATGATTTTAAAAGTTATTTTTTTTTAAATCAACATATTTACCCTTTCTGGCTATTCTCCCTTTATTTTTTGTAGGACTAGGCTTCCATATATCTATATTTCCTGCCTTAAAAAAATCATTTTGTTGGGGGCTCGTACAACTCTTATCACAATCCATACATCCATCCATCGTGTAAAGCACATTTGCACACCATCGTCTGCCACCATCATCATTTTCAAAACATTTTTTCTACCCGAGCCCCGGTATCAGCTCATTTTTCCCCTCCCCAACCTCCCTCCACCATGAACCCTTGATAATTTATTTAAAATTTTTTTTCATGTCTTACACTGACAGATGTCTGTCTCCCTTCAACCACTTTTCTGCTGTCTTTCCCTCTAGAAATTGGTTATATGCAGATTATTGTGATCAGTTCCTCCTCCCCACCCAACTTTCCCCTTCCCCTCCTGGTATTGCCATTCTCAGTATCAGTCCTGAGGGGTTTATCTGTCCTGGATCCCCTGCGTTTCCAGCTCTAACCTGTACCCACGTTTAGCTAGATTTTTAAGAGAAAAGTGGAGTCATGATAGTGGGGGAGGAAACATTGAGGAACTAGAGCAAAGCTGTATGTTTCCTCAGTGCTATTCTGCACCCTGACCAGCTCATCTCTTCCTTGAGACCCTTCTGTGGCTTTCTAATTCCATCTTCTACCTTCCATTCCTGGTAAAAGCTCTTTTATAACACAATTAAAAAAATTTTTTTACTCTGCATTTATAAATGAAAACTAGCTTATGTGTAAATTTCACAGTAAGGAAAAGATATATACACCAAAAGAAATGAGAGGTTGTATGCATATTTTGTTATTTGTTCAAAAGAAAAGATACAGAAGATATGCTTGGTTTTATATAAAAAGAAAAATGGATAAGCAAAAATTGAAAGTTTACCAAAGGGACAAATGAGATGTTTTAAACTATTCTCCTAAAATTACTGAATTTTCTTTAGCAATCTAGTTACTGGATCAAGAATCATTGAAGTTTCCACTCCACAAGTAGCCATTCTCCATATCCCAAAGATTTTACCAGTCAATCTACCTTATGGCTTGGGAATGGAATGGAATTTAAAGACTTGTCTCTAAGTCCTTTTGTACGGTACTGTATTGTCTTAGGTAAACGTATTTCTCCAGGCACCAATTTCCTTATCTATAGATTAGACATAGTACTATCAATCTGAAGAGGTGTGGTAAAAACCAAATGAGATAATATATATATGTAAAGAAGCTAATGAAATGCTTCTCATTTAAGGCACGACCATATAAGGCAGTACCCCCAAAACCAGATAAGTGCTGGGTGGAGTGGAGTTTTCAAAGTATGCTTTTCCACTAGGTGGGCATCAAAAAACTTGCTTTAAGTTAGTGCACCCAATAGCATTTCCTGAGAAGGTTCTCGCCGGCCAGTGTGAATTTTTTCATAAAAGCAGTTTTGCTTGAACCTCGGTTGTCTTTTGTTTGTTTGTTTGTTTGTTTATGCCAAATTTAAGAGAACAGTGTGCAGCTGTGGAATGTTGATTCCTGCTGAGGAAAATGTTACAGAAACTTTTGTGATGTTGAACACAGCTTACAAGGGTAGCGCTATGCAAAAACTCAAGTATATGTGCTTATGTCTTTTTTAAAAAGGTGAAATGTTTACTAATGATAAATCTAATTCTGGATGTCCGGCAACTTTCTGAACAGACAAAAATGTCAACTTGTAGTGCATGTGGATTTTGTTCCACTAAGTCAGATTGTTAATCAAGCTTTCCTTTTAGAGGTTCTGTAAAGATCGCATAATAGTGTGTGACAAAGAAGGCCTGAGTTGTGGAAGACAGGAGGCTTGTTTTGCCACTACAACAACGCACCTGCTCATGAAGGCATCTCAGTTACCAGTTTTTGGCGAAAATCAGCGTGCCTCTCTTGCCCCACGCTCCTTCCTCACCTGACCTCACTCCGTGTGACTTCTTTTTGTTTCTGCCAATGAAGAGGGGCATGAAAGGACAGCGATTTGGCAGTGCAGAAGAGGTAAAGAGAAAAATGAACGAGGTCTATCAGCCATCCAACCAGATGAGTTTAAAAAGGTTTCCAGGAATGGAACTGCGTATTTGACAAATCTATTAAGTGTAATGGAATGTATTAGTCTGGGTACACTACAGAAACAAATTAATAAACACACACGTATATAAGAGTGAGTTTTATACAAAGGGTAATTGTACATTAAGAAAACATCCCAACCCAGTCTGGTCCAAGGTCATAAGTCCAATATTAACCCATATGTTCAATACCAATCTATAAAGTCCTCTTCAACCTCATAAAACACATGCAATGATGCCAAATGCAGAACGATCACAAGCCACTGGGTAGAAAGTCCTTGGTTCAGTGGTGTAAACATCTCAGTGCTGGCAGAAGTCTCCAAGTGGCTTTTCTGGGTCCAGGTTTCTTGCTGGATCAGGGTTGGTCCATGTGGCTTCTCCTCAAGGATTTCTCACAGGGAGACAGCCTTGTCAGTCGAGTCTCTCAGGAAGTAAGTGCTCGTCGGTAGAAAGTCTCCAAGGAAATGAATCGAGACAGTGTCCCCACCTCCAAGAAGGAAGTACACATTTCCCAGAATTCACAGGAGGCCATACCCACACAGAGGTCTCATTGGCTAACTCCAGATTGACAGGCTAATCTGCACCCCTACACTCTTTTTTTTTTTTTGGGGGGGGGGGCATCACTGCCCTCTGGTGATCATGGGAGCTACCCAGCCTTGCTCCTGGAGAGCTGCTACTGGATTTGAACCGCCAAGCCCTTGGGCCGCAGTCCCGCATTCAACCACTCCACCACCCCACCACCAGGGCTCAGACCTACACCCCTACACTCTTAATCCTCAAATTGACACCAGATTAGGTGACTGCCACATGGAGAGTTTTTGAAATTGAGAAGAACCTTTTGCAAAAAAAAAAAGTTTAATATACAACTTTGGGAAAATAAACAGTCTTTATACATATGGGTCAGCAGACAGATCTGGAACTATCTATTAGGTTTTCTTTCTTGTTAGTTTGTTTTCTTCCACTTTCTTGTTTTCCCTATATGAGATTGGGAGGACAAATAATCCTGAGGAAAAATCAAATGAATCGGTGGTTCAGTGGGAACATGGGAGCAGGCAAGAAGGGAGAAGGGGAAGCCAATAAACTGAGCGAAAAGGGGGAAAAAAGAGATCTGAAATTGATGGTAAGGAGGGTGTATAATGTCTGGTGGGGGTTAATCAAGTGTAATGTATCTGAGAGGAATTACAGGGCACCAAATGGAGGATGAGCATGGTAGTGGGATAGGAGGAAGGTGAAAGGAAATAGAGGAAAGGTATTGCTATAGGCATGTATATATGTAAATATACTAAGTTATAATGAAAGGGATAGAGACCAACGTACATATATTTATATGTTAAGTATTAAGATAGCAAACAGACTTTGGACCTCTACTCAAGGCCTCCATTAACACAAGAACACTTTGTTCTAAAAACCTGAAACTCTTTGATACTCACTTTCCCAACATGATTGCTGAAGACAAAATGTGTGCACAAACAAGTGTGTTCAAGAGAGCAGATGGTGCACAGCTACCATAAGATATAGT
>PVJH01046926.1:0-11584 GCA_004026705.1 Nesogale talazaci
GGGGGGGGGCATCACTGCCCTCAGGTGGTGGGAGTAGGAGGCCCAGCCTTTGCTCCGTGGAGCTGGAATCGAACCTCCATTCCCAGTGGGCCGCAGTCCCGCGCACAACCACTAGGCCACCGGGGCTCAGCCCTAGAACAAAGTGTTCTTGCATTTAAGAAGTACTTGAATGGAGGTCCATTGTCCATCTGCTGTCCTACTGCTAAGCCTATAATTTCGTTGATCTATTTCCCCCATTGTCACATATAAATATATGCACCTATGTACATGCCTGTATTTAAACCTCTATAAATGCTCTTTATTCCCAGATCTTTCCTCTATTTCCTTTTACTTCCTTCTTGTCCCACTATCATACTCAGCCTCCATTGGGTTTCAGTATTTTCTCTCTGTTACATTACCCTTGGTCAATCCCTACTGGACTTCTCTCATCCACCTTGTCTCTAATTTTTTTTTTTGGGTGGGGGGGGCATCACTGCCCTCAGGTGGTGGGAGTAGGAGGCCCAGCCTTTGCTCCATGGAGCTGGAATCGAACCTCCATCCCAGTGGGCCACAGTCCTGTGCACAACCACTACGCCACCGGGGCTCAGCCCGTCTCTAATTTTGGATCAATTGATATACCCTTATCCCTGGGCTGGTCAACACCATCTCCTTTCCCCCCTCCCCTTCTCCCATGGCCTGCACCCCAGAACCATCAGTCCTGTCATTTTTGCCTCCAGACTGTTCATCCAGTCTATCTTATTTAGATAGATCTGCAAAGGTAACAATATGTACCCAAAAAAGGCTTCCTAAAATGAAGCAACCAAAGGAAATAAACCAATGATAACAACAACAAAAACAACCCTAATGTCATATATATATATATATATGGAAAAAAAAACAATATAAAAATATGTAAATAATTCAAGGTCTGTTTATTGACCTCCAGGAGTGTCCCCTGGTTGAGTCAGATGGGGTGTCACTCCCTGGTCCCAAGGTTTATTGCTGTCATTCCATCTGGAGCTCCACACTTTGTTGCACATCCTTAGTGTTTTTCCCTGGTGTGGTTGTGTCAGACAGGGGATAGTCCTGACCTTGTTTCTCCACTGTTGATCCTGAAAGGCATTGGGTCAGCGAGGCATATATTCTTAACTATCACAGCCAGTGTTACTTTTGTTTTACAAGTTCAATAATGTCTAAAATTATCAAACAATTGATTTTTGGTGGGCTGATCCCTGGTGGCGTAAGTGGTTGAGTGTGGGACTGCGGCCCGCGGGCTTGGTGGTTCAAATCGAGCAGTAGCTCTCAGGAGCAGCACTGGGTAGTGCCCACGAACACCAGAGGCAGTGATGCCCACATACACACAAACAAACAAATAAATAAAAATAAATAAAACAATTGATTTTTGGCTATTATTGTAAATGGGAAATGTCAAGTAATGAAATAGTTAATATGTAGCTAAGTGTGTACTGAAAAATGATTACATGACTAATAGTACATCTGTTGTCGATGGATTATCTGACAATGATTAGAAACATTGTTCTGGAAGAATTTTTCATGGCAAGAAAAAAAGCTCTAGCTAAAATCATAATATACAAATCTATATAGTATGTCACAATTTTCATTTTGTGTATGGTTTCATGTATGATAATTATTTACATTATCTGTGAATAGAGAGAATGAATACTTGAAATAATACCATAAGGAAATCCATCAGACCAACAATAGTGGGTGATTTCCCAACATCCTTCTTCTACATTCGTGAATTTTTCAAATTCCCAACAGTGATGTTATATTGGTGTGATGAGTAAGAAGTAATATCAAGATTGTTTGGAAAACAAAGCTCCAGTAGAACATAGACATTTTAATGAAAAAGACAGCTAAATTGATTACAAATAATGAGGAAATATTTAATCTCAGAAGTAAAATTTAAAGGACAAAGTTGAACGATAAAAATAATAGTTTAAGGGCTGAGCCCCGGTGGCATAGTGGTTGTGCGCGGGACTGCGGCCCACTGGGTTGGAGGTTCAATTCCAGCTCCCAGGAGCAAAGGCTGGGCCTCCTGCTCCCACCACCTGAGGGCAGTGATGCCTAAAAGATAATAATAATAATAATAATAATAGTTTATTACTTAGCAGGTTAGAGAAGATTTTAACAAAGACAATACTCCACACTAGTCAAAGTATAAGGGCTTGATGTCCATAGAACCTCTGCCATCTGTAGAAAATGGTTTTCACTTTTCAAAGCCTAGGAAACTGGTTCTTTATCTGTCATATGTGCAGGCTGGCTTCTCTAGTGAAGCTAAACCAGTGACACTTGTATGTGCTATATATATATATATATATATATATATATATATATATCAAGATATATATATATCAAGATTGTATCAAGAAATGGCTTCTACTTTGTAAAAGTAGGTCAATTGAGTACCCTTTAAGTCCATCAGTCTTAATGAACTTCTCTGACTCATGCAACTGTGGACGCTGATAGATGCAGAAATCAATGAATCTGACATCAGCTGAATGACTCCAAAACCGGCAGTCCACTGATGGCTTCTGGGATGATAGTCAACACAACAGGAGACAGACAAACCTGAGGCTCCAGGAGAAGGTTTAGAGACAAAGGAGAACGTGACGCTATTCAGTCTCTCTTATACAAAAGGTCACAGTTTTAAGGAGGTGGCATCAGGGCCGCAACCTAATTGATGGGTTGGGGTCTACCCCATGTTCAACCCGGAATGTGTAGTTGACACACTCGAACCATCATGCCATATGCTTTGGTTTTTAAGGCTACTGACAAAGGGGAACAAGATGAGTAAGAGAGGGGAAGGGAGAGATGCTAGTCCTTTTATGCATGTAAAAGAGGAGACCTTTTATTTAGATCACTGAAGACTACATTGACTTTTCTGAGGTCTGTCTCTGCACTCACCAGGCATATGCCACAATACGTCCGGAAGCCAAGGATTATGATGTGGTGAGTGGGGGAGAAGAGAATGTCATGTTTCCCAAGAGATCAAAACTACGAGGAAAATTTGAAAACTGAAGCCTTTACTACTGCCATGCTTCTCTCCCCACCCCCATTCCGTCTCTGATTCCAGGGCTTATGTCTGTGCTATCTTTCTCCTTACCAGTTGTTAAATTGGAGTTGAACTCCAACCTGCGTCAATGTCAGGGCATTTTCTTTTTCACTAAACATTATGAATTCTATAAAATAGTTCTCTGGGCTGAGCCCCAGTGGCGTAGTGGTTGTGCGCGGGACTGCGGCCCACTGGGACGGAGGTTCAATTCCAGCAGTGGGGCTGGGCCTCCTACTCCCACCACCGGAGAGCAGTGATGCCCACAAAAAAAAACCAAAAAAAAAAAAAAAAACCAGAAAAGACAGAACCCTTGGGCTGAGCCCCGGTGGCGTAGTGGTTGTGCGCGGGACTGTGGCCCACTGGGATAGAGGTTCGATTCCAGCTCACAGGACAAAGGCTGGGCCTCCTACTCCCACCACCAGAGGGCAGTGATGCCTAATTAAAAAAAAAATAAAGTGCAAGTAGAAATCTTACTGATAACAGGTACCCATATTGATTTAGCACTTACCTTATGCCAAGGAGTCCTGGTGGCATAGTGGGTTCCTCACTGGACTGCTAAGCAGAAACCACCAGGTGCTCCAGGGGCCAAAGATGAGGCTGTAAAGAGTTCCCGTCTTGGAAACCCCCAGGGAGAAGTCTCTCCTGTCCTATCGACTTGCTATGAGTCAGAATTGATTCCATGGCAGTGAGCTTTGTGCCAGATGCATTCTAAGCAATTGACATGCATGAATACATTCAATTCTCAAGGCGGCGCTATGCGGGAACTACTATTACAGTCCACATTTTACAGATGGGGAAATGGAGACAGAGAGACGTTACATGCAAGGAGGCTTCAAAAAGTTCATGGATGAATGCGCCAGCAAGTGAGGCTTATGGCTGCAGAATCCAATCACTTCAAGACAAGCATGTCAGATGACATGTTAGATAGCAGGCTGCTGATGGCACCCATGACTGAGAAACACTATGGTGGGCTGAAGTCCGAAGAACTGGAGGTCAGTGAGCCAAATGTACCTCTAGACCCAGAAAGAAGCAAGTTAATTTCCCATCGGCACAGTCTTATATGGGGATCCGGGTACCCTCAAGGAAGCGTCTTTTCATTTGTATGGGGGTTGTGCATAAGGGGGTTGCACTCCACCATGATTTTACAACTACACACAGCAGATCCCATGCTTGAAGTGGATTACATTGTGTTAGGTCACCCCAGAGGGCATTACTAGGCGGCTAAGTGCCAAACCACCGAGAAGCCTGACTCAGACAAGCTGAAGCAAAGCTATCACAGTCCACTTTTTGTCAATCTGACACCTGTGCACATGTCCTTAAGCCGTTTAGAACCTCCAGCGACAATAATATGATCACATTTTCACCCCATGTGATGCTGCTAACTCACACAGAACTGAAAACACACTACCTCGCTTACATCTAATATTTTATAAATGGATAAGACAAATATATTTGACGATACAGACAATGAGGAAGGATTCATTTCTACAAGTGATCACATGGCTGTATCTGGTATCTAGAACTACCTTCTTGCACTATCCATGCCCTAATCCCTTTGCCCTCAGCAAATATCTCAGCTAGTTTGTTTTTTTTTTTTTTTGGGGGGGGGGTGGTCTGGAGAAATGCCTTCTGAATTTTAGCCATATTCCTCTTTACCTATCTCATTTAATACCAATCCAGCTTCGCACTGGTTATCAGCATTGATCACACCATTCAATACAGGAACACCCCTTTTGCCTACTAATCCAGAGTCACAAGGAGCCACAAATGGCCAGAAGGTATTCTTAACTTCCATTTTGATGGAATCAGTGCTGTCTCCAAGTGGGAGTGTTCCTGCCTTTGGAACTGTCACTGCCAGACTTAAAGAGCAGAATATCGATCACAGAGAGACAGCAAAAGTATCAAGTAGAAGAAGCACACATGTGACCACGAGGTGTCTAAGGAATCTGGTACCAGGCATCAAAGAACTAAAAATTATTTCTTTGTAAAGGAGGGGGAGTACAGATTGGGGGCCCAAAGCCCATCTGTAGGTGGAACGACATACCCTTATAGAAGAGTCGTGGGAAAGAGATGAGCCAGTCATATACAGTATAGCAATGATGAAATATGCAACTTTCCTCTAGTTTTTAAATGCTTCCTCCCACCCACTATCAATATTCCAATTCTACCTTACAAATTCGGCTAGACCAGGAGATGGACACTGATACAGATAGGAACCAGAAACATGGGGAATCCAGGACAGATGATCATCCCTTCAGGACCAGTGATGAGAGTGGTGATACCAGGAGGGTGGATGAAAGGTGGAGTAGAAAGGGGGAACCAATTACAAGGATTTACATATGGCCTCCTCCCTGCGGTACAGATAACAGGGAAGTGGGCGAAGGGAGACATCGGACAGTGTACGATATGACAAAATGATAATTTGTAAGTTGTCGAGGGTTGGTGGGGGATGGAGGAGTGGGGAGGGAGGGGAAATATGAGGAGCTGATAGCAGGGGCTTAAGTGGAAAGAGCATGTTTTGAGAATAATGATGGCAACAAGTGTACAAATGTGCTTTGCATACAATGTATGTGTTATGGTGGGATTTGTATGAGGCCCCAATAAAATGTTTAAAAAAAAAAAAAAACAGTATCAAGTGGTTCACTAGTAGTGATAGTGCTTTGTGCCACTCCAACTTCCACCTCTGGGTTCCTGGACCAGTGAATCGTGGCTATTGAAGAAACAGCACCATATAGTGGACCCCACAGGGAATTGCCACCTATCTGGTATCTGTTCTAGCAAGCCAGCAGCTTTAGGATGATGGAGATCAGTGGCTTCCATGAACATGGGCCCATTGCCTCATTTAATTTGCTATGAGGTGAGTCCTTAAATCTGACCTGATGCTGTATGATACCATGAGGCATTCTGGTGGATGAGGCATTCTGTAAGTCTCTGAATGATAGTTAAAGTGGTCCAATGTACTCAGCTTGCCACAGTTTGCTGGTTGATCACCCCAAGGAATGGTCTCCTATCTTGGACTTAGTGTTGGTTTCTACTTCTAACAGATAGGAGACTCCACCGTGGTAATAGCCAAGTCGGTCTTGGTGTGCCCACGCATAAACTCCATTCCTGCCACCATGGCCACTTTGCTTATGAGCCCCTTGGGTCATGGCAGAAGTGGCTGGGAAAGAGCATGACTAGCTTTTACAGGACATGTCTTCCTATCCACTTGATTATTAAAGTTCTGTGCAGAATTAAGTCTTTGGTGAGCATTCATATGAGGCACAAATATTTTACTCTTTTTGTTTGTTCAAGGAAGTCTATCCACACACCTCTTCCCCACACCTCCTTGTCATCAATTTCCCAATTATACCATCCAGCCAAACCATTAGCCATACTCCGTGAATCAGTGTACAGAGACACATTTTACCATTTCTCCTTTGAAGTAAAATGAACTACTAGGCGTACTGCTCAAAGTTCAGTCCATTAAGAAGGTTTCCCTTTACTACTGTCCTTCAGAAAGGGGCAGAAGTGCTGCTTCTGTCCACTCTTGTGTGGTACCTTCATACCATGCTAAACATCTGTAAATCAAGCACATTACCTCTTCCTCAGTCAACTGATCATAAGAAAATCCCCATGAGGCCATAGTTATAGATGGGAAGAAGGTCAGTACTGAGAACAGAATGAGGACCATAGACATTTGGACCACTTCTTTTGCAGCTTACTTGTCCCGTCAGGTCCTATTCAAACTTGAATCTTATATCACTTCCATTGAATGATGGAGTGCTGCTGTGCACATCCATATGTTGACTCTATAAGTCAATCAACACCCTGGTCATGATGTATAGTTGAGTCTACATAATGACTTGGTGGCCCATGGTGAGGCAATCAGTCTGTACATGGGTGTTTCTCAAAAGGAGAGTAGTTATCTGTAGAGGATGGGAGAGTTTTGCTCCAAAATCCTATGGGCCTACACTGTGACTTACCAATAGGGGCCTTCCAAGACTCCAAATTGCATCTCTATCTGTCACTAACACTTCAAGCACCATTGAATCATCTGGATTATATGGCCCAAGTAATAGCGAGACTAATAGCTCAGAACCTATTGTAGAACCTTCCTTTGTTCTGGACCTGACTCAACACTCACAGTTTTTCCTGTCATTTGATAAATTTTAAGTCAGAGTAGCATACCTGAATGAGAGATATGTTGCCTCTAAAACTCAGAGACCCAAAGTGCATTGTGCCACCACTTTAGTTGTGGGATGGGTCAGATGCAATAGCTTGCACTTCACTTCAGTAGCAATATGTTGACATTTTCTACACCACTGGACTCCTAGAAATTTCACTGAAGGGGAAGGTACCTGAATTTTTGTCTGGTTAATTTCCCCCCATCTAGCATAAAGATGTTTTAGCAATAAGTCTAGAGTATTATTTCTCATGAGGTCCAATCAGCATAATGTCATCAATGTAATGGACCATTGTGATATTTTGTGGAAATATTTAAGGGAATATTTAAGGGAAAGGTTCTCTAGTGACTAAATTGTGACATTATGAATTTATGACATGCTGAGCTGCTGAGATGTCATTGAAAGAAGACTGTAAAATGTATTGGTGCCCTGCTGAGCCCTGGTGACACAGTGATTGTGTGCAGGACTGCAGCCCATAGGGTTGATGGTTCAAATCCAGCAGCAGCTCTCCAGGAGCAAGGCTGGGCTTCCTACTCCCACCAGGGCAGTGGTGCAGAAAAAAAAAAAAAAAAAGAACAATCATGACTTGTAAGAGGTGAAAATACCTATAAAAAAATGTATTGTTGTCCTTGTCAGTTGAAAGCAAACTGCTTCTGGTGACATTTAAAAGAAGAATTCAGAGTGATGCTCCCCCCCTCCCCCCCCAAAAAAGAGAAATTCAGAGTGATGTTCCCCCCCACCAAAAGAGGAATTCAGAAAAGGCATTGGTCGAATCAAAGCTGCATACCATGTACCAGGAGAAGCATTAGTTTGCTCAAGCAATAAGTCCACTGTTTGGAATAGCAACTGCAATTTGAGTCTCTACTTCAGTTTCTGATAATCTATAGTTTTTCTTCTAGATTTGGGTTTTTCCATAGGCCAAATAGGTGACTTAAGTGGGATACGTTATGGAGCGAGCACCCAACAAAAGCCACTGACCCACAAGTGTGCAGAAAAAACAAAGTTTATTGCAAAGGAAAAGGGAAAAGGGGAGAAGGGGCGGGTTCGATTCAAACCCGGGCTACAGCATGACCACGCACGATCAAATTGAAGCCCCGAACGCAAAATGTACAGGGTTTTTATACAGTTTGCAAACATGGGAACATTTTTTAAAAGTGGAAAATTTACGAGCAAGGCTGTTCGTTCCAGATACCAGCTATCTGCTCCAGATGTAGCTATTAAATTTTACTATTCCTTGGTCATCTTTACTGTCCAGATACATCTACGAAATTTTACTACTCCCTGGTTGTCTTTATCACCCAGACGTACTGGTTTGTTTTTCCGCTCTAGGCCAAAACATGCAGAGTCACTCTGACTCAGCAGGACACACTTCTTCAGAATGGCTGAGAGATTCAAAATGGAGTTTCTTAGGTTCAGTTAGTCTGTAACAGGATATGGGGTAAATTACTACAAACGTCAAGCCCCTGATGGTGGCACTCATCTCTGCAAACCCTCCAGGAGTTGCTTTTGTTTTATTTTTTTTTTTTTTGGGGGGGGAGGCATTATTACCCTCTGGTGGTTGTGGGAGCTTCCCAGTGCTGCTCCTGAGAGCCGCTGCTGGATTTGACCCACCAAGCACGCAGGCCACAGTCCCGCACTAAGCTGTCCCCAGCCTGCGGGTCCATAATTCGCAAGTCCTGCAAGGGGGAGCAGGAATTTGGGAAACAGGAGACCCGGGAAATGGAC
The DNA here is from genome assembly GCA_004026705.1 of Nesogale talazaci. NCBI lineage: Eukaryota > Metazoa > Chordata > Mammalia > Afrosoricida > Tenrecidae > Nesogale > Nesogale talazaci. The sequence goes on from PVJH01046926.1 coordinate 8,947, forward strand.
ACAAGACAGTACTCTGATTAAGTCTCATTTATTAGGGAGAAATACACCAATTTTATAGGGCAAGCAAGCTTAGGCAATTAGCATATGGTGATCTTCAAAATTAACAAGTGAAAGTCAGCACATCTGCAAGCACAAATGCCTTATCTATAGGCTTAGGCAATTAGCATATGGTTATTAACAAGTGAAGGTCAGCACATCTGCAAGTCAAGCTTCAAAGGCCAGGGCTGTTTAAAGTTATAAAGGTAACAGACCACATATGTCAGGCAATAGACCCTAACAGAGTTCAAGCCAAGTGACTGTAGCCAGGTCAAGCATGTCCGGGCTGGATGGCCCGGCACACTCAACCACTTATGCCACCAGGGCTCAACCCTGGTTTATTTTTTTTTTTGGGGGGGGGGGGCATCACTGCCCTCTGGTGGTTGTGGGATGGTTTATTAATTTTATAGGTACAGGTAACCCTAATGACTCCCACTTAGCTTCTCCTAACATAGCTGCCAGCGATTTCATATGGGGATTCTGCAGGTTGCTGAGTATTTCTATGCCAATTATGCGTCCCAGAACTGGGAAAATAGCCACAGCATGAATTCAAGGACCCACTGGACCCAATGTAAGATTCCATTAGTAACTTGACCTCTATACACATTCACCCCAACTAATGAAATGGGCTTTCAAAACTTTTAGGGTCTCCAGGTATTAGTGTCAATTAAGGGCCAGAGTCCAGTAATAGCCACAAATTCCCTAATTTTTTTCCTGCAATGAATAGTCAGTCACTCTTGGAAAAGGGTCACAGATCCCTTTGGGGGAAGACTCAGAGAAGGCCAATAGCCTTTTTACATTTTGGGTGGTGTAATGAAAGGGCTCCTTTCTCAATGAAACCTGAATCAATTTCTGTCTGAAAATTGATTGAGAGATTGTGGCTATTCTGGCAATGTAGTTAAATTACCATTCACATAACCTTGAATTCGTCTTCTTGTACAGATCAAGTAAATAGTAGATCTACAATCTGTTTCATTCTCAGAGATACCTGGCCCAACCAGTCAATGTAATAATGTCATATATGTCAAGGTATTCTGATTATTACTTTGACTCAGGTGTCCATTAGAATAACCACATACACTAGTCTCTGTCAATCAAATGCTGCCAATTGGCCCCTACCACCATGTGGTTCAATCCACCCCATTGTAGTTAGGTGTCTTAGTTCAATTAGAGCTATTCCTATTGTCAAATCTCACTTAGATAAAATTAAAATCACAGCACCCTCAAAGTGTCCAGGGGCTCCCTTCACAGTTTGTTCTTTTTATCTTTTTTCTTCACATCACTGCCCTGGTGGGAGTAGGAAGCCCAGCCTTGCTCCTGGAGAGCTGCTGCTGGATTTGAACTGTCAACCCTGTGGTTGATAGTCCGGCACACAACCATTGTGCCACCAGGGCTCAGTTCAAAAGTTTGTTCTTTACCATGTGGGAGAAGGTGTTTCCTTGAGGCATTTCATATGTGGATCTATGTTTGGGCCTATCCTGATAAACTCAGTATAATATGCCAATTGTGATAGTCACTTAATCTGATGTCAATTTGAGGATTAAGAGTGCAGGGGTGGAGTCTAGTTTATCAATCTGGGGACACAGTCAGTGAGATCTCTGTGTGGGAATGACTTTGAGAATTCTGGGAAATCTGGTACTTCCTTCTTGGAAGCAGGAGACACTCACTTGGACATTATGACATTATTACTCTACTGGCACAGTTTACTTCCTGTGAGACATCCTTGAGGAGAAGCCACAGAGAGACCCTCGCCAGCGCTGAATGCCACAGGATCCAAAGACTTTCTTCCACTGGCTTGTGATGGTCCAGCATTTGGCTTCATTGCATGTGTTTTGTGAATCTGAAGAGGACTTTAAAGATTGGTATCAGATATTTGGGCTACTATCAGATATGTGGCCTTGGACTGGTCTGCGTTGGAATGTTTTCTTAATGTACAATTACATTTCATATAAAGCTGTCTCATATATATACGTATGTTTATGAATTTGTTTGTCTAATATACTCAGATTAACACATGGTACCTTGGGAGTAGGGTACTGGCGAAACAAATCATAGAAATGCAGAGTAGATGTTTGTTTGACTTCTGCCTCATGACAGTGATACTTAATCGTTTCAGGAGGTAGCATATGAGTCAGAACCAATGGTACTGAAGAAAGAAGCTCATGCTGCACTGAAATCACTAGCTTAATACAAGGCTCTAGAAATTTCTGAAAAACCAATAAAATGTTTCAACAAGGTAATAAAATGTGACCCGACACATTGCTCAAAATTACAGAACTCTATCTTTAGAATCATATGCATGTAAACTTTTGCTGGATATCATCCAACAATGGTCGCTGCAGTACATTGACAGGGAGCTGCTGGAGAATCAGGCCAGATTAAGAAGAGGATGTGGAAAAAGGGATATCATTGCTAATGTCAGATGGTTCTTGGCTGAAAGCAGAGACTAACAGAAAGATGTTTACTTGTGTTTAATTGAGTCTGCAAGGACATTTGAATGTGTGGATCAACAAATTATGGATAACACTGATGAGAATGGGTATATAAGATCATTTTACTGTGTACATGGATTAAGAATCAGTTGTGTGGCTAGCACCAGGGC
>PVJH01046927.1:0-11599 GCA_004026705.1 Nesogale talazaci
ATGAAACCCTGAGATAAGAATCATTTGAAAAAAAGACCAGAGGGTATTGGTGATAGTTTCATATACATCTAAAAATAAAGTAAAAGGGGCAGAGAAGAGCTACTCTTTATAGTCAAGGACATAATCAGCAAAGCAGAGTTTTCTTTCATCATCGTGATGTGCCCTTTCACGGGTTGATGAAAACGAAGACAAGCATTCCATCCATTTGGAGGACCCTGCTATCTCGGTTTATTAAATGCATTCAGTTAATGAATTTGGGGTCACAAGATCAATTCTCCCGTGGTTTTTATATTTTCCTAACTGTCATCACATGAAATAATTTAAAAGATTCAGACTGAAAATATGTAAGCATTCAGTCCAGTTAGACATTTTAATTAGGTCAGTCCCCTGTCATTGGAAAGTAGCATCTCTTTAAAAGCATTTTGTATAAAAGCCTTTTCTAACAACTCATTTTATTACATACCATTTCTAACAACTACTTTCTCCTAATTTATACTTGAATATGCTAATCTGAGTGGCAAATTCTTCCATTAACAGGAACAATAGGGTCACATGAACTTTAATTGAAGTAAAACATTGATCTCATTTTCCCTTTTGCCTCTTGGTTAAATTTAATTTTGCCCTTTAGAGGGAAAAAAATGAAGTGTGCAAAATAATATTAGGAGTCAAAATTAAGCAGCTATCTTTTGAAATCATTAACATCCCTTGTATCGGTGCAAATATTTTAACTATTAACATGCCTAAAGTTGATAGATGATAGATAAAGATAAGATGAGAGATAAAAACAATGCAGTGAAAATATAGTTTTAAAATCATGAGCTAATGGGCATAAATAGTCAAATCATGTGATAGATACATTATTGCTCATGAACCGAAAACTCAATGTCTGCTCCACTCAGGGGAAATAAGAGGCTATCAAAATGATTACCAATTGGATATTGACAAGTATATGGATTTTAATTTAATTTCAAACATTCTGTAAATTTAAAGAAACTGAACAATGCATAAATATTAGTCCAGCAGGAATGTCATTTTGTCTGAGAAGTAGTTACAATATATATGTGAGATCAGAAGTATATTCTTTTTTTTTTTTTTTGGCATCACTGCTCTCCGGTGGTGGGAGTAGGAGGCCCAGGCCCACTGCTGGAACTGAACCTCCGTCCCAGTGGGCTGCAGTCCTGCGCACAACCACTATGTCACCGGAGCTCAGCCCCAGAAGTATATTCTTACATTATATATTTTAAATTTTGTTAGGTACCATTGACTTGCCTTCCAACTCATTGCAATCGTATGTGCAACAATAGCACAAAACACTGCCTAGTCCTGTACTAGGCTCACAAGTGTTAGTAAGTTTGAGTACATATATGGAGTCACTGCATCAATCGTCTTGGTGAAGGCCTATCTTGTTTTTGCTACCCTACTACTTTAACCAAGCTTGATATCCTTTTCTGGGGACATGTCTCCTGGTAATTTGTCCAAAATATTTGAGAGGAAGGCTTGCTACCTAAGGAGCATTACGCCTGCACTTCTTCTAAGACAGTTTTTGATGTTGTTCTTTTAGAAGTTCATGGTACTTTCAATATTCATTGCAAAAAAAAACATAACTTAAATTTGTCCATTCTTTGATCTTCCGTAATGTCCCACTTTCACATGCATGTGAGACTTGAAAAGTTCATGACTTGGCTGAAGTACACCTTAGTCCACAAAGTCACGTTCTTGATTTTCAGCACTTTAAAGAAATCTTCTGCAATCGTTTTACTGAATGCAATCCATTATTTGATAGCTTCACTGCTGATTTCAGGAGCATTGATTATGGATCCAAGCAAGATGAAGTCCTTGATGATGCCCATCATGTCTGCATTTATGATAATGTTACCTATTGATTACAATTTAAAAAATTTGATCTTCTTTTCATTGAGTTGTCATTCACACTCAAGGAAGGAATCCTTGATCTACATGAGTAAAGCTTCAAATCCTCAAAATTTTCAGCAAGCAAGGCTATTTCTCCCTCGTATCACAGGTTATTAATAATTTTTCTCCAACCTTGATGCTGATTCATTTTCATATTATTCATACTTTATGATTATTTGCTCAACATATTGATTAAGTATGATGAAAGGATGCAACCCTGGTGTACACCTTTTCTGAATGTAGGCCAAGTAGCCTTCCATTGTTTTGTTCACACAACTACCTTCTGATCCTTGTAAAAGTGACACATGAGCCCACAATGTGTTCTTCATTCTTTTCGAAGCTATGTTACAGTATGCAAAATTGAATACTTTTCATAGCCAAGAAAGCATCAGTAGACATCTTTCTGGCATTCTCTGCTTTCAATTAAGACCTCTCTGACAATAGCAATGATATCCTTTGTTTGATGTCTTTCGCAGATCCCTCTGAACCTCTGGCAGCTCATAGTCAATGTACTGCTAAAGCCTTGTAATATGATCTTCAGTAAAAGTTTATTTGCATTTGATAACATTGATATTGCTCTTTAATTTGAGCATTCTGCTGCATCACCCCTTTGGAATTTGTTTATATTATAGACAATACATAAAGTATCATGTGAAATATAAACTAGAGTTTATGTTACCCATGACAAATGTGGAAGAGGTCCACATTTGTACCCATTCCACCAAGGTGATGATCATCCAACAAAAGTTCCAACAGTACATTCATTCTTATGGACCTGTTTTAACTGTCTTTTACTTCAACTTGAACTCACATATGAGCAATTGATAGTTCCAAAGTCAATCTCTGACATCATTTTGTCTGATTCTACTGAGTTTCTCCATCGTCTTCTCCTACAGATGTGGTTAACCTTGTTTAGATATATTCCAACAAGTGAAACCCAAGTGTATATTTTCCCTTTATACTGTTGAAAAAATAATTTGTGATGAAGAAGACATGGATCTTGTAAAATGCTATCATTTAATCTCCAAATTCATTTCTCTCACAAAGGCCCTGTTTTCCAACTTCTGTTCCTTCCTGTTTAATTCAAGTTTCACTTTCCACTTGCCAATAATTATAAATATTTCTTGATTGCATGCCTGATTGCTTATAGAAAGAAAAAGTTGGTATAATTCTTCAATTCCTTCACCACAAGCTTTAGTGATGCATACATTTGAATATTAGTTGGACATTATATATATATATATATATATATATATATATATATAAAATCTTATCTGAGATAGTATTGTATTCAATGACAATTGCATGCTAGAAATGTGCCATGATCTGCCAGAAGACAAGTAAATAAATCTTGGTATAAATTAATCTGGAAATCTCCTTAGAAATGAGATGATGAGATTTATTTTTCTGACACAGTTAGAGCTTGTTATCCAAAGGGACAGTTCCCTGGGAAAAGATATAATTCTTTCCTTAAGGTTGGTGAAAAAATGAAGACCCTTATTTAGATACATAATCAAAGTTAAAAATATTTTACATGATTCAAGAGCATTATTTTTCTGTTTTGTAAATGCGGTTACTATGGGTCAGAGTTGATTCATTGTTTCCTAATATCCCTTAAGGGTCACTGATGAGGCTTGCAATCAGATAATACCCACAGTCAGAGAAACACACTTGTATACACATGGAAATATTGATAAGAACTAGGATGGGGCATTTAATAGAAATCTTGTAGAGAAGTATTTCTAATGTCCTATAGTGAAATGTCATGCTAGCATCAGTGAACCAGATGTACTGACCTTCCCCACATCCAGTAATGATAGCATTCATTCACTGAATCCACCTGCAAGGGAGATTCTACTGGTGTGGCATCTCCTATTTTTTTCCTTTGTTTTATGTTTTTTTTTGGGGGGGGGGTGGACATCACTGCCTCTGTTGGTTGTGGGCACTACCCAGTGCCACTCCTGAGAGTCACCGCTTCATTTGAATTGCCAAATCCGCGGGCTGCAGTCCCACACTCAACCACTTATGCCACCGGGACTCAGCTCTTATTTTATATTTTAACACAACAGTATGTACATCAGAGTACAGAACTCCTGATCGACCTGATAGAATGAAGCTGTAAAGTTTCTTTCCTTTGGCAGCACTAGCAGAGATGAATAGGAAGTTGAACAGGCCTGTTGAAAACATATCTTCCCAGTGTCCCTCATTCCCAGCTCACAACTTTACGCAAAACAGGAAAGCACCATCTGCCTCTGTGTTAGGATGGGCTCTCTAGAGAAGCCAAACCAGAGATATTCTATGTATATGTGTGTACCAAGTGATTTATATTAAAAAATGGGATCACACAGCTATAGAAAGAGATGCGTCTAGTCCAGTGAAAGTCTACAGGTCAAACGTAAGCAAGGGCTTCTCCTGTCTGTGTAGCTCCCTGCACTGAGAAACTGCAGGCAGGAAGATCAAGTAGTATGTTCAGAGGCTGATTGAGAGATGCAGCGTTGAATGGATCTGAGGCCTGAGGTCTGCTGATAGCTTCTGGAATTGGCTGGTGGTATGCTAGATCTAGCAGGTGATGTAACAGAAAGTCAACAAGCCAGTTGCAAGATGCAGATGAAGCCATAGAAGTGAGCTACTTTCTGAGATGGTCAATCTATACTAAGGGTAGGCCACACTCTGAATGACACCTGCCTCATTTGCATCAAGGCTGTCATAGACTTCAATAGGATAAAAACTATCTAATATAAGATGAAAAGTTTCTAGGATCCAATAAGAATAAGTTATCATCTGGAGAACAAGGAAAATCAGAGCTGACAATCAAGCAATCCTATGTCTGGTATGGAGCAGATGTTGGCATGATCTGACAATTGTTTGGAACAGCTAATTATGGTAATGCTTCGACAAAAAGTGTTTTAGTTTAATTTTTTGATATACAACTCTCAGATTTTAACTTTTCTTTGTCAAAACTTATATAAAACATGGGTGCTTCATTGGGGCCACCCCTTGTAAACACTCTTTTGAGTAAATTCACTGAAATTTTGGTTGATCACTCAGTTTCCTTTAGTTTGGTTGCTATGGGTGTTAACTGCCCTCTGGTCAATACCAACCATAAAGACATCAGAACAAACATTTCTCCGTTCTGCGTAATTCTCACAATTGTCAACATATTGAAATCTATTATTGTGACTGTTATCTCAATTGAACCTCCTGACTTTTTTTTCTCAAGGATGGAGTTTTTCTCATGAAAAGTCAGCAGAAAGAGAGTCACGCAATAATCTGAGGTATACCCTAAGTTTTTCACTGGCAAGCTTTACATCGCCATGTCTTTCTTTCTAATCTGTCTTAGTCTGAAACCTGTCAACTATGTTCTCAGGGCTTTAACTTCTAGTATCATAACAATAGGAATGAAATTACAGTATGAAAGATTGGTTGATGGTACCATGTGGTGTGAAATTTTTCACTTTTTAAAAACTTTAAAAAAGCTTTCTCTGTCTACTATTTCCACATACTATTATATATATATATATATATATATATATGAATGCTAGTCAATTAAATGTGTTTTCTATTTTTATATTTCTAAGTCTGTACTCATGAATAAATTGTGTTTTTGTAGTTATATTGAGATACAAGAAACACAACAGATTTAACTATTTAAATCATACTAAGAATGCTTGTGCATTCATCATCACAATCAACTTTGAATATTTATTCCTTCTCCTACCCATTACTGCTAATTCCCCATTTCTCTGCACCACCTTTCCCTCCATGTCCTAGGTAATTTCTTAAGTTTTATCAGCATTTTAATTCACCTAGTGTACTGCATAGTGTTCAAATACTGAATGGACTTAAACAAACTTATTTTTAACTGAATATGATTTTTGATACCTTCCTTATGAAAGCTCTCCCCATGTGAATGCATAAAGGAGATGGATAATATATGTCATGTGTTTTTCTATATATTTTCCTTTTCAAGATAATTGATTATAGTTATACCATATTTTCATATGGCTTATAGAGAGTCTCATTTGTTACCCTAATCCAAAACAACCAATATATAATAGCAGAACTAGTGAGTTTTCGAAGGGACTTAACTGTGAATGTCTTTCCATTCTCAAATTACCCGCTAACTTACTTGATTCAATTTCAACAAATAGGTTTCCTTCAAAATCAACAAGTTTATCTTCATTAAAAGAGTGTATGAGTGAATATATGCTATTGTCATAAATGTACTAAACTTACTAAACAATTAATATTATTATTTTTATTTTTAATGTAGTTGGTTTTCATATATCGTCTTTGAGTTTCCATCAAATGTTCTTTGATTGTTGGCATTTTAAAAGTACTAATTTCAAGTTCTGTAACCATTGGGTCTCCCTATTTTTTCCATTTGCACTAATTTCCCATTATATACTTACTAATTTCATCAATCAAACCCACTGCTCTCGAGTTGATGTTACTCAAAGGAACTGGCTGTAGTGTTTTCAAGGCTGGGGACCTAAGAGAGACTGATGCGTTTGCACAATGAGCCACCTTTCTGTGCGGAGTCCAGTGCATCCTAGAACCTTACCTTCCTCCTTCATACTTGATCAGCTTCTGGGTTGCATAGAGTGTGATGGGTCAGACTACTAACCATAAAGCCAGCAGTTCAAACTCAGTCTCTTAAAGGGAGAGTGATGAAACTGTCTGCTCCTGTACAGACTACAGGCCTGGACACCATAGAAATATAGATCTACTCTGTCCTGTTGAGTTTTTATGAGGGAGAATAGGGTTTATGTGTTAAATTTTATAAATAAGTAACACATTGCCATATCTTTAAACATTATCAGTGTAAAGTACAAAATGTGTATGGAAATATATATGTGTGTGTGCATATATATATATATATATATATATGTATTTGTAAAAACCAGTGGTGGGTGTCGTGATACCAGGAAGGTGGAGGGAGGGTGGATTAGAAGGGGAGAACCAATTGCAGGGATCTACAGATGACCTCTCTGGAGTACGCACAGCAGGCAAGTGCGTGAAGAGACACATAGGACTGAGTACAATATGAAAACATAATAAAAATGTGTAAATTATTAAGGGTTCATGGGGAAGGGGAAATGGGGAGGAGGGCAAATATGGGGACCTGGTACTGGGGGCTTAAGTGGAGGGAGGATGTTTCAGGGTGATGATGGCAACAGGCGTGCAAATGTGGAATGCATACAATTGATGTATGTATTGATCATGATGAGAATTGAATGATCTCCCAGTAAAATGATTTTTAAAGAAGGAGGGGTAAAGAGGAGTTTGTACCAAGGACTCAAGACAATATTTGGAAATGAGGATGGCAACATGTGTACAAATATGCATTATACAATTGATATATTGAATGTTGTAAGAGCTGAAGAGCCTTCATTACATTATTGAAGAAAAACATATTGTTTTCTTTTTACAGATATAGTAAAATATAGAAACTGATAATACTGGTATTAATTGCTCAGGAGGAAGTTGAATTTTATCAAACATTTCAATAGTTAAATGTATCACTCTCTTTCAAATTATGAAACTTTAGATATGAAATTTATACTGGTGAGATTTATCACATATATACATATATATACAACATATGTTTAAATGTGCCTTGATCATTTCTGTGTTTGTTTATATTCATCATATAGCCAGTAAACTCCTTCGATAATTTTTATGTACAACTAGTGGGAAATCAGCAGGAAAAAGGGCATCAAAATGAAAGAAGATATTTAATTATATTCTTTCTGGAGTGTTTAAAAATCAAATTGACCAAATATTAGAGGAAAAGTATTAAATATAGTTAATGATAGAAGTACACACTAAAATTGACAAAAAAAAAAACTTTCCTGAGACATTGCCAAAAAAAAGAAAGCCCGTGCTCTTGTTATTCTGAAATTAAAAGAGTGGAAAAACCGAGCTTGTTTAGTGATAAAGAGATAAGAGAAAATGGAATAATAATGAGGTGGAGGATTCAGGTGAAAGATAATAAATTAAGAGACTCTAAGTCCCTCCTATAATAGACAGAAAAGGATCAAAGCACATAAAGGCCATTAAGCAAATAGGAGTGAGAAATCAAAGCTTGAAGTAAAGGCATAATAATGTCATCTAGTTTAGAAAGGAACTCATGTTGGAATATGATAAAAATACTGTCACTCAAAATGCTCTTTTAAAAAAGAGGAAAGTTTAGTACTTCATATAATTTAAAGCTAGAGCAAATATATGAATACATCAGAAGAATCTATTTGAAATTCCATTCCTCAACTACTCAAAAAGTGGAAAATACCCTTTTGTTTGAAATGTTCTTCATTTGCTATACCAAGATACTATAAGACGCTAAAAGCAAAAAAAATATTTAGAGGATTATGGTAATGACATTTGAAATATCAAGAAAAATAATGGGATTACCATGAATAAAAAATGCCATGAACTGTGCTCAAAATTCTATTTCTTGTTTTATGTGAATGCTTTATAACAAACTATGCATTAAATGGAATATTGCAGGGACTGGACTTTTCTAGAAAGCTTATAGAGAATTGCTTGCTAGATCTTGATTTTTAGTACTGATTGCATCCATATCATTATTTTTATTCATCTATTCATGCTTCAAATTTACCTTAGAAGTGTCAAATAAGACACTTCAACTGTGTATTATAGCCATCTAAGTGACTGGGAACAGGTCAAATATGTTCTAAAAAAAGATAAAGAAACTAAGATATTTACACCTGAATCCACAATTCTCATTAAGGTAAAGAAAATAAGGCTGAATGTAAAAGAAATTGAAAAGCTTATTTTACTTTTTTCTGGTGTTTACACATGAGTGACATATATGTACATATATATACACACATATATGTATGTGTTTTGTAAAACCTAAAGTATCAGGAAGATATGAGAAAATTAAATAAGAATATTTCACTATAGAAATTTATTTTACTAAAACTCATCAGTTCTCCCACCAACACTGGTGTCATTTTCTTTAGTTTTCTGTATGCTGTGTTTTCTGAAAGCAATCACGCTAAAGACAAGCCTGCGACCTTTTCTAGCTGGTTTCAAGGTCTATTTCCTCAAGTGTCTCTAGGTGCATTGAAAGTGCCCACATTTCTGCCTAGAATCAAACATTCAATCATGGGCACCACCTAAGAATTCTGATAAAAATATAAAAGTTAAAAATTAAGTATATTACAGAATTTATTGGCAGAATGTTTTCATATAAGTACTGTTGCACAGTAACTGTTTTGTTGATCTCTGATAAATCTGGGATATAGATAAGATCTTCAATAATGTATACTTCTGGATCATCAAGATATTCCTGCTATCTTTAAATAGATAAAATGTACACTAAACTATTACACTTGTTCACAAAGTGAATAAAATTAAGAAGCTAAAGAATGTGCCTAAATATCTTATTTCTGTTGGGAAAGTATTATGGTCTAGAATGAAAATCATTATCTGAAAAAAAAAAGAAAATCATTATCTGGCTTAGTGTTATTAGAACAAATTTTGAATTCTAAAGAGGTTGAAATTTATCGCAGAGGATTTTTCCATGCCTTGGTAAGTTTTGCAGCAAAAGGCAATTCACATAGTCATCAGAAAATCAGTTTCTATTTTATATGGTTTGATAAAATCAGGGCTTATGCAGTAAACCTTTCATCTTATCAAATCAGAGCTTACTGGATATGTCCTCTACAAGATTGAGGTATATTCTTCATCATTTAAATTATTGTTTAGTAGTTAGATTTTAAGTTATTACACCATGTTTTCTATGTAATGTTTTAGTGCCATATTTGTATTCTAAAAACATGTATCACTCCAGTTGTGAGGATATATGTTTTCTTTCCAACGAGCTATACTCCATATTGAAGGCTGGATTTGAGCTTCATCCATGAGTGAATGCTCTGAGTCCTCTTCATTTTCAGTATTCAAAGCCACAAGGACTGTGATGTCATCTGCAAACTGGTGTCAATAAGACTTCTTCCCTTCCTGATGTTGCACTACTTCATATAGTCTTCATATGTGATCTTCATATATGCACTACATGCATGGTCTTCATATATCTCATCTTCTCAGATTATCTGCTCAGCATGCAGATTAAATGTGTGGAAAGTTTGGAGTCTTGATGCACACTTTGCCTGCATAGGAACACACTTACATTTGATGACACTTTCTGGCATTGAGGCCATGCTGACACACAGTCACCTCCGTGGGCTTCTGAGAATGGAGCTCTTTAGGGAGGAGAAAGCTGCCTTTCTCCTATGTACCTACTGGTGGTTTGAGATTTGCAGCCGTGCAGTTGGCAGCCTAGTTCATAACCATATACCACCAGATCCTCATTTATGCACTTTCGCATAACATAAAACAGAATGAAACATATTTCTGGCTTAGCATTTTCTAAAACCAAGATACAGTTCAAATTCACTTCATAATAGTGCACCTTATCCCAGATTCTCTCCTGGATGTGGCTAGAATTTCTAGAAGTTCACTGTTGATGTATTGCTTCAACCACTCAACAGGATTTTAAACCACTATTAGTCTGTATGTGATATTAATTATATCATTCAACAATCTTCACATTCTTTTGGCCACCTCTCTTTGGACTAGGCACAGATATGGATTTCATCTCGTGTTTTGACCAAATAGCGCTCTTCCAAAATTTTTGACACACACACACTAGTGAGTACCCTTAGTGCTACTTCAGCTCACTGATAGGACTTTTTGCTTGCTTTTGTAGAATATTAGATTCACTTTCACACCTACTAACATTTTTTCTGAATTAAGAATGCCTGCTCCTATATATATATGTATGTGTGTGTGTGTGTATATATATATATATATATACATATATATTTAAGACTGTTCGGAATTTGTAGTCCTAACTGATTTCCTCACACATGCAAATTCAGTTTCTCTATAGTAAACTTAGATGATGTTTATGAGTCATGTTCATAGTGAGGGTTTGAAGACCCTTCAACAAACTGCTGTCCCTGTGTTAGTGGGCACACTGTCCTTTCTGCCAAGTTTGGACTATACTTGCCTATCATAGTATTTTTTTTGGGGGGGGGCATCACTGCTTTCCGGCGGTGGGAGTAGGAGACCCAGCCCCACTGCTGGAATTGAACCTCCGTCCCAGTGGGCCGCAGTCCCGTGCACAACCACTACGCCACAGGGGCTCAGCCCCCTATCATAGTATTATATGACACAAGGAAGAGTTGAAAAGAGACATTGGATTAGGTAAATCTGTTGTTTGAGACCTCTTCCAAGTGTTGACAGTCTTTTTCAGTCACCTCTTATACACGTGAAATGCATGTGAAAGCTGGAGTCTGAGTAAGGAAGAATAGAGTATACTTGATATACTTAAATTATGGTATTGGCCAACTGTTGAAAATACCTAGACTGCTGGAAGACAAACAAGTTTTCTCCTTGTAAAGATAGCCACAATGCTCCTTAGCATAAAGAACAGCAAAACTTTAACTCCCACATTTTGGGCTGTTATAAGAAAATAACAGTGGTTGGAAAAGGGCGGCATTCTAGGTGTGTGAGGGTCGAGCACGTGGATGAAGGGCTTCGATGAGACAGATGGATAGTGTGGGTACAACAAGGGACAGAAACTCAGCAACATTGCTGTGGATGTCACTAATTACACCAAAATAGATCTTTCCAGACATTTCGATGGTTTTTGTCT
>PVJH01046928.1:0-11542 GCA_004026705.1 Nesogale talazaci
GGAGGTTCAATTCCAGCAGTGGGGCTGGGCCTCCTACTCCCACCGCCGGAGAGCAGTGATGTCCAAAAACAAAAAATAATAAAATAAAATAATAAAATAGAGTACTCAAGTCCAGTGATGGCATTTTATGTTGTTTCAGTTTATTTTTACAATAAATAATCCTCTATGTAGTAGGCTAATTTATGTTTTTTTCTCTAGTTTCTTTCTCTGATCAAAGGGCAAATTAATATAATTTTAATATATATTTCCAAATTCCAAACTGTAGGATTTTACTTCCATACTAGGAATATGTGATAGGGTTTTACCAACAAAAACATGTGGTTAACCTTTTTTTTATTTTTGCTAGTCATGTCTCTTTGCAGTTTTTCTCCTAACGTGAATGTTTGTCCCATTTCATTTCCTAGGTTTTTTTTTTTTTATCAATTCTGTTTTTCCTATTTTATTTTTCAGAGTCAATACAGATTTGTATGTGAAGCTATTTTGAAAGTCTATGAAGAAGGATTTGTTAAGCCCTTAACATCTCCAAACAAATGAAAACAAAAGGACTGGAACATATGCTGGAAAATGCTCTCCATTGTACTCACTGTGCCATCATGCTGCTTGCAGGAAATGGCATCTATACAAAATATGAAGAACTAAGAAAAACTTTGAAGTCTTCAGCACTGTTGCACTTTACATTTTCAAAGTCATTCTCTCAAACTCTTTGACTTAATGTTGAAAGACTATTTCATACTTTGCTCCAAACAAACATTGATTAACTGAGTATGTTCAGGGTGATTTCTGAAATTCTGTGGTGGTGCCATGCAGTCCCTTCTGGTGAAATTGCCACAAACAAGGCTCAGAGTTCTCTGTTACACATCTGTATCTTAAAAGCAAAAAGAAATAAGCTTCAGGATGTCAGCCATGGTATTTTCCTGTGATTCATATACTTCACTATATATTGATTTTCAGGTTTCATTTTTAAAATTTTAGCAATATCATTCTCAATATTAGCCAGTATACTGCCTATGGATGCAGCACATTTTCCCCTTTACTCCCCCTACAGAGACCTGCTGTTCATAAGAAGAAAGATGGAATTTGCTATTCCAAGTAAATGCTGCACATTGTTCATTTACCAGCATCTTATAGAAAGTATAAATATTAATCGATAATTTTTCTTGGATTTAATAATGTAACATATTTATCATACGCCTGGCTTATCCCAAATTATGTGGTTTCAGATACTTGATGTAAATGAATGCATGCATTGTGTCTTAACCCCTTAAGTGCCTTGAGACATCATCCTATGTCTAATGAAAAGGCACTCTTGACCCTAATAGGAAGTATGTATATTATATATTCTTACATTTTTATGAATTTTGAATAAGTTCACATCTTAAAAAATTGGTTCCTCTGTTGAGAATTATGCAGTCAAAGAGTAAAGACATTCTTTTTTTTTTTTTTATAAAGACATTCTGCTTTTATTTTTACTCAATACTTGTATTTTACCATAAAAACAGGAAAAGAATTTATGTTCTACTAAATGACTGCTCTATTACTATGAAATTATTCAAAATGTACACAATCCTTTACTGGGGAACAAGGGTTAAAGTTTAGCATTTGAACATGAAAGATGCTCTAGTCTTCAGATATCATAATTATTTCAGCCCTACTTTTAGGTATGATATAATATGCACATAAAAGTTCAACCTGTTGATACTATTAAACTTAAAATAATTGATTCTGATTTTGTCCTATTAACTAAATTACTACTTTTCAGAGTTCATTTCAGTTCATATCAGACTTCGTTCACAGAAGTATATAGGCTGTGGTACTTCGGATAAGGAAAGAATGAAATGTTTTTGACTTATTTCTACATGTGCTCACTCTATAATGAGAATTTTTTTGTCATTTTTATATACAAAATGCTCCTGTTTGTAGTTTATGAGCATATTAATATGGAGAGGTTTGATTGTCCAGTGTAACAGAAGATCTGCTTTCCCTTTAAGGATAGGTATATTTTCATCTTAAGGTTTTTTGTTTATTTTAATTACCCATTTTAATCATTGAAAATTTGCTCACCTATTTAAATGTTATTTAATATGAATCATGGTCAAAATATATTTAAATGGTGATAGTCTTTAATATTTCTCTATGGTCTTGATAAAATTTAGAGTAAAATGGTAGCTATTTTGGAATGCCATTTTATATGAGGGAAAAATGTACATTTAAGAAACTTTAATATATTTAAATGATATTTCCATATACTCAAAATTCATGATGATAAATTTTAGAAAGTTAAAGTCCTAAATATTAATAGCCATGATGCCAAATAAATTATTGTTTTTAAATATTCTAACTTAGTTTAAAAAGAGAAGTGAACATAACCTTCATGTTAAAGAGAAATTCTCTTCTCCCCAGATTTTTTTTGGGGGGCATTACTGCCTCTGGTGGTCGTGGGAGGCACCCACGCTGCTCCTGAGAGCCGCCACTGGATTTGAACCGCCAAGTCCGCGGGCTGCAGCCCCTCACTCAACCACTTACGCCACCGGAGCTCAGCCCTCTCCTCAGATTTTATAGTCAAAACTGCCTAAGAACCATATATACTCAAGTATAATATCAGTCGAGGAACTTAATTTTACCATAAAAACTTCATTAAAAGTGTGCTGAAGAACTCGGCTTACACAAAAGTACATATGGTAATAAATACCTATAGTCTTATTGAAACATTCCACTCTCTAGCAACACATCGGGGTAATTTAGGTTGCTGTGTGCCACCACAATGAGTTGAAAACTGAAGACATAAAATCATGCTGGGGGTCTACATATTAAATGATTATTTTAGCAGTTGATTTTCATCAGAGTATTCTAACTGTTCAGACAGAATACTTAACCATAGACAAAAAAAGATGGCTGTTTTCATGTAACCTTACAAATGTTGTGGTTGACATGTGCTTTAAGGATTGATTTACATAAGAATTTGTTATCACTGTGCACTGCTGCCTATTTCTAATGATTAATCCATGTCTTTATTGGTTTTTTTGGGAGGGGGGCATCACTGCCCTCTGGTGGTGGGAATAGGAGGCCCAGCCTTTGCTCCTGTGGAGCCACTGCTGGAATTGAACCTCCATCCCAGCGGGCCACAGTCTAATTCATGTCTTTAAATAACAATGTATTAGGAGTTTATAATTACATTTTAATTTCTCGTATGAATCTTCACCTGAGACTCAATCTCCATAAGTAATTTTATGTACAGAAAATCCTTTTTAAAAAAGGATATTAGGATCTTAAGTTTTAAATAATTATCGCTCACATCAACTTAAAATGCTAATTGTCTCCCTACTCACCCTCAAAATATGACTTACCTTGAACAGCTAAGAATTGTTGGTACATTTTGTTCATTGAAATGTTTCTAGGACAGGGCAGTGATGCCACAAAAGAACAAAATAAAACATTTAAAAAAATATGTCTCTAGGAATAATCTTAATTTTCACACTTGTATTAACTCTATAATCCAACCACATCAATGCTGTTTTATGTGGTAAAATGCCAGATTTCTTGTTTCTAAGCTATCCTCCCCTCCTCCAGCTACCCTTGACACACACACACACACACACACACACACACACACACACACACACTTTGACAAGTAGAAATAGTAATTCAAGGAGCTTTTTTAAATGCTATGAAGTACTGTGCAAACCTTTCCTTCTCTTTTCTATGTTTAGGTTCAAGTGTTTAATTCTGCATCTGATTTGTATCAGCACTGTATACATAGGATTTGCAATAGACTTTATGTCCCCCCCCCAAAAAAAAAATAATTGGTTGTATTTTTAAACCAGTGCATCCATTCCAAATAGAGCTACCCTAAGAAATAATTTCCTTTATCTGGCCTGCTGGTACAGTAGGAATGGTAAAAAGAAAGAATCATTTTGATTAGGATTAAACGAAATTTAGTATATGAAAACTGACTTCAAATATGCACATGTATGTTAAGTCATTAAGACATCTGTTTGCAGGTGTCAAGTACTAATGTGTACACATGGAGATTCTTTTAGAACATTTATTTATGAGTGTATTGCACAGTGGCAAATGCTTACAAATAAGGAGGAAAGGTTATTTTAACTATAGAGTTGTTTATAGTCTCTTGGAAACCTGAGATATTGGAGCAAAAATCTTCTATCTCCACTAGAAATAATAAAATTTGAAAGCTGAAAGAAACTTGAAAGTTTTATTCAACCTCCTTCCTAATTTTATAGGCACAAAAAAAGGTTCAACAAGGGTGTTTTCTGCGATTTGAGTTTTTCCCTTCTCACTTGGTGTGTTCTAAATTCTGGGATTTCTGTAAGTTATCAGAATTAAAATGTTAGAATGTTAAAATTACAAATTTTTATAAATTTTGGTCTTTGAGCTCTCAGAAGCATGCTCCAGCCATATTTTCACTTACTTATATGATGTCTTAGAAACTTTCACTTAAATTAGATAATAGAAAAGGTTCAAAAAGGGTTCCCAACTAAAGTGCCAACGAGTTTGCTAAGCATGATTCCTTGATAGAACATTTGCTTCTGTACTTAGTTTTATAGACATGCAGTATGAAAACATTCTTAAGAATTAGAGGACTGATTTTTAAAAGCTCTTTAAACATAAAAAGATTTAGGCTTTATAATCAATGTAGGTTCATATTGTGAATGTGTGGTTGAATTAAAATATTACTTGTTTTACTAGGACGCGATGAAGACAATTTATAGTATGCTATTTAATTATGTGTATCTTGAGTATATAGCTATTCTGATGAGAAGGTTGCCAAAGCAGTTTTGCATTTTATGAGAATTAAATACCACAGTAATGTGGAAAATGTTTACAGACTCTTTGTTAGTAGTTATTTTTCAGTTCAGCTGAATTTACATTTAAATATCAGTACACCGTTTATGGTAATTATTTGTTGGAATAGACATCTTACTTAATAACATAGTAAAATATAGGTAAAACATACCACAAAATGTTTTTTATGTAAGCTTTCACATCAGCTCTGTAACTGACTTTCTTTTAATCTTGTTTACTTCTCACATTTACTCCGGTTACCAAGCTACAATTACTGGAACAATTTTTTTGTGGTGTTCCTTCTAAGTGGAATATTTATCTTATTTAAAGAAACAATTAATTGTAGCAAATATCAGAGTTGTTAATCTGTTGGTAAAAATGTATTGGCGTCCAACTGTGATGGCAAGTAATAGCAACTATTTAATAA
Organism: Nesogale talazaci; assembly: GCA_004026705.1. Lineage (NCBI taxonomy): Eukaryota > Metazoa > Chordata > Mammalia > Afrosoricida > Tenrecidae > Nesogale > Nesogale talazaci. The sequence goes on from PVJH01046928.1 coordinate 5,228, forward strand.
AATACTTAGAAAATTGTATCGCTAACAAGGAATTTACATAATCCTAAAAACGTTTTTGAGCAATCATTTCTAGTAGATAATTCCTTTATTACAAAAAAAGCCCCTGAGAAATTAATCACTAAATTGTATATTGTTGCTTCAGCTCACTTAATAATGTTTGCAACTATTACCATCACAGTTGTATTGCACATACCCAAATTAAACAAACCCACTGACATAGAGCCAATTCCACTCTAAGCAACCTGACAGGACCAATTAGAATCGCCCCATTGTGTTTCCAAAGTGAGCAATCTTTATGGGAGCCAGCCACATTTCCTCAGCACAGTTGGCATACAGTACATTGTCAACTGAGCGCTTGTGCCGCTGTGCCACGGGGGCTTCTCAGTACTTAGAGAGCCTATTTATTCTGAGTAATTACTAGAATAAGCATTTCGATGATATCAAAAATACAAAACCCTATGTCAGCCTGGAATTATTTATCATTTTATTTTTATGATCTTGGTGAAGCTGTTTCAGGTACACACCAAATATTTCTGTTCCCATACCTTAATTTGCTGCTATGTTGCTTTTCTTCTGCCAGATACTGTTGTTGATTTCTGAATTTTGTGGTCTTTTTTTTGGGGGGGGGGCATCACTGCTCTCCGGCGGTGGGAGTAGGAGGCCCAGCCCCACTGCTGGAATCGAACCTCCGTCCCAGTGGGCTGCAGTTTCGCGCACAACCACCACGCCACCATGGCTCAGCCCAATTTTGTGGTCATTATGACTTAGTAATTCACACTAAATGTGCAGTCAGAAATAGTATCTGTTGGGGAGCCTTGGCTAAATTTGGTTCCTTGTGTTAATAAGTAAACCAATTTTTAATTTGTTTAATTTACAAAAGTAAAATGTATTAGGAGTATTGCAAGTTAAAGCTTAAACTTAAGAAAACACTTCAAAGTTTAAACCTTTTTAAATTTACAGTCTAAAATAGGAAAATACTTGGAAGCCTTGTTATGCTCATAAAAGTTTCAGTTAAACACTGTAGAATTTGCTTATATTGTGGTGTAAATGATATAGACAATATTTTTCTATGAACATAAAGTTAAAAACTTACTTCATTGTTTAAAGAAGAGAAAATGCTATCTGTATGTCTTTAATGCTGTAAAAAAATGAATGTATCTTCAAATAGTATTAGAATTCTGACTGTAATTCTAAGATGCTGTAAAAAAAGGATTGAAAAGAAGGAAATAAACAGTGTATTATACTCCTTTCTAAAACCAATGTAAGAACACAAAGTTTAATATAAACAAAAATAATCATAATTGAAACAAATATAATGTACAATTAGTTTTCCATTTTCCTTTTTTGGTTTCTGTGATAGAAAATTTCAGGAAATTTTACACACTTTCAAAATAATGGAATCCTTTTGTAGGGAAGTGTGTGTGAAGGTTAATGTGATGTGTTTAAGGTAAAGAGAAATTCCCAGGTTTTATCACTATAGCAACCATAGTGAAGATGTCATTATGAGAATGTCTTATGTTCAAGCCAGAAAACTGTGCCTGAGTCACCACAATAAATGAGAGGCACCTGACCTGATAATGGTTTTGCCCATTTATTCTCAATACCTCTGGCAGACAGGATTTTTCCAACTCCTAACTTAGCAGAGGTGACATAGACATAAGGCTTTATTACAGGAAACCTACACGTGAAACAACTTTGGCATGATTAGTTCAGTTTTGTTGTTCAAAGTTTTTAAGATGTTTATCATCCATTAACCTTGAATCATGAGGACTTAATTTGATTCTCCCGGCCTTCTAGTTGTTTAATCCTCCCCCCAGCATTTTATTTATTAATTTTTTTTTTGGGGGGGGGGCATCACTGCTCTCCGGTGGTGGAAGTAGGAGGCCCAGCCCCACTGCTGGAATTGAACAGTCGCGCACACAACCACTACGCCACTGGGGCTCAGCCCTCCCCAGCTTTAAAAACCACCCATTTCCCTTACGTAAATGTTTAATCTTGGAATTTCCCAAAATAGCAAAAACTACTTGTGATAACCTCCAATAAAATGCCACATTGTTTAAATAAAATTGCCTTTATGAAGCTGTCAAGGAGAAATCCCTGCTCAAACTCTTAGAACCAAATAATGTTGGTGTGTGTTTGTCTATATGTTAGTCTACTAACCCGAGTTCACCATTCAAACCTGCCAGTTGCGCCCCTGAGGCTTTCTGCTCCATAAATACTTGCTGTCGGCCTGAGCCCCGGTGGCGGTGGCGTCGGCGTCGGCGTCGGCGTCGTGGTTGTGCGCGGGACTGTGGCCCACTGGGATGGAGGTTCAATTCCAGCAGTGGGACTGGGCCTCCTACTCCCACCACCGGAGAGCAGTGATGCCCCCCCCCCCAAAAAAAAAATATTTGCTGTCAAGGAAACACGATGTGTGGGGATCACCTTCACAACAGTGGGTTTTATTTTGGGTTTAAATGTACTGTAGCCATAGTTGATCCCATGTCTCATTTTATAAAGGTTCTCATTTCTGTTTCTGAATACTGTTCTCCAGTTATTTACTTTCTAGGGTTTCTGAGCAAAGAAATTTTCCAACCCATTAAGGCATTCTTTGACACCATCTTTTACCATCCTTCAGAGTTGACAAGAATATTCGTTACTTGTTTTCTTCTATTAGGTGTCACTGACACAGTACCAACTCATGAAGGCCCTACATCAACAGAACAAAACACTGCCTGGTCCTGGCTACCTTCCCAGTTGCTTTTATGTTGAGGTCATGTTACAACTACTGTGTCATTCTAAAATTTTGAGGCTCTTCCTCTTTTTCAGTGATCCTCTAGCAAGCTTGTTGCTCTCTCAGGAAGGGCTGTCCGTTCCTTATAACATGCCTCCCAGTCCTAACTACCCCCCCCCCTGCCCCCCAGTCTTAACTTCTACAGGTCATTCTAACTTTACTTCTTCCAAGATAAAATTGTTATTGCAGTCCATGTTATTTACAGTATTCACCACCACCATAATTTGTCTCAGGTCCTTTTGGCCCTACTACTTGTTTAGCTTTCACATGTATATAAAGTTAATGAAAAGCCATTTGGGTCAGGTGCATCTTAACTCTCAAAATGACATCTTTGCTGGTTAACATCTTTTAATGATCTTGTGCAGATTTACCCAATGCAATGCAATTAGTATAGATCAGATCTCAGTGCTAAAATTAAATTCTTGGATTGAAAATAATAGCACTTTACTTAAAGCTTACTACTGACTTAATTTATGCATTAAAAATAAGCGCTATCCTCGGAGTTTGTAAATGTGGAAACAATTGGTTAGTATGTAGAACATTGGATTGAGCCCAACTTTGCTTATAATTGCTTGATTGCTTATTTGTTGTTTGGGAGATAATTTGTGTGCTCTAAGCTTTGCTACCTTTATGTAATTTATTTAGTAAAATAAAAACTACCCAGTTAACTGTTTTGCTTCACCCCACCTTGGTTTACTATAAGCATTTGTGCCTTGCTTTGTTCCTTTGTGGTAAATTGCATGAATACTTTAAAATCCTATTTAGTATTTAATGTCTAACTAGATATTTCACCACCAGTACACTTTGTTATTGTTGGGTATTATATTAATAATGATCCCACATGATGACAGACAAGAACTGCTCCATAGGCTTTTGTTAGCTATAATCTTTATGGAAACATACTGTCATTCTCCCACAGAACTATTGGGGTATGTTTGAACTACAAACTTCAGTTAGTGGATAAGTGCTTATCTGTTTGTGCCACGAGACTTCTTCAATCATGTTTAAGGGGGCAAAAATACTAACATTGTATCCTCCTAAAGAAGAGGATTTTGAGAGGCTAAAACAATTTATTAGTCTCAGAACATTCCCATTAATCCATATTGCAATATTTTCAAATTAGAAAGCTAGTCTTTGTTTTCTATAGGGTAGAATGTCTTTACGCAGTGATTTTTAAGTAGTTTTAAAAATAATTATTTCTAGGTAGAGGATATTTTAATTTGGGACTTTTTCACTCCTTTCAACAGGTCCTATTTGTAAACAAAGGGAAAATAGTTTTTGATTCTGTTGACCTGGTAGCAAAATGGATTAATCCCTCCACTTCTTGTAATTTGTCCCACCAATTTCACAAACTATTAGTGAATTTAAGTAATATAAGCTTGAATTTAACTAATACTGGATAGTTTGAAATTGTCACTATAGCTATTTGTATGCTTCAAAATTTTTGTGCAGTGAAAAATTAGAGTTTCTACCACCAATTTATGAATACTAACCACAAACAAAAATTCTGATTTGCATTAAAACATTTTAAGAACAGTTTGTTATTTGCAACGCTATTTTGTGGCTATATTTTATTTTGTTTGAGAAATAAGTCAGATGGAAGTGTGGCAAAACTGTGACAATTGTTCAATTGCAAAATAAAGACGTACTTTTTAAATATGGAGCATAGAAGTTTTGTTTTTTTTTTCCTAGGAGGGAGACAAGGGAACAAAGCGATAGCAATGAGGCGTGTCCTAGGGCACCTCCTCCCTGGGAGTCCACCCCAGAAGCTGCTATTTTTTTTTTCCCAAGAAGTTCGATTTTACTTGGGTAAAAGTGAGGCAGCACAGAGCTACCCAGGCCTTCATGAATGCAGGGCCCCCCGCTTGTCCAAGGGGCCATGGTTAGGGATGTTCTTGACCCCACAGCCATCCAGGATGAGGCGCTTCTCAGTCACCATGTCCTCAAACTCATCGGCATCAACTTGGTGAAGCCCTCCTTGGAGATGTGGATCTTTTGGTGCCCAGGGAACTTAAACTTGGCCCTGCGTAAGGCCTCAATCACATGCTCCTTGTTTTGAAGCTTGGTGCGGTGGATAAGATAACTTGGCCTGGGCTGAGCCCCGGTGGCGTAGTGGTTGTGTGCAGGACTGCGGCCCACTGGGACGGAGGTTCAATTCCAGCAGTGGGGCTGGGCCTCCTACTCCCACCACCGGAGAGCAGTGATGCCTCCCCCCCCAAAAAAAAACTTAAAAAAAAAAAAAGATAACTTGGCCTATGTGGACTCTAGCCACCTTGCCTTGAGGTTTCCCAAAAGCACCTCACATCCCCGTTTGGGCCTAGTTGAAGGAGAGCAAAAATTAGCCAGGCCCGATGCATTAAAGAGCATCCCAGGGTTGTTTGTCTCCAAGGTCCCTTAGGGCAGCCTCTACAGGACAAGAGACTGCATACAAGACCCAGGAGGCTTGCAGTTTGCAGCCAGTGCGCACCGGCATGCACCAGGACGACAGTTGGCTTAATTGGGTGCAGGAGCATAGAAGTTTTGTTTTTTGAGCATAGAAGTTTTTGTTTTGGTTTGGTTTTTGGTTTTTTTTGGGCGTCACTGCTCTCCGGTGGTGGGAGTAGGAGGCCCAGCCCCACTGCTGGAATTGAACCTCTAACCCAGTGGGCCGCAGTCCCGCACACAACCACTACACCACCGGGGCTCAGCCCAAGCATAGAAGTTTTTTTTTTTTTTTTATTTTAGGCATCACTGCCCTCAGGTGGTGGGAGTAGGAGGCCCAGCCTTTGCTCCTGGGAGCCGGAATTGAACCTCCATCCCAGTGGGCCGCAGTCCCGCACACAACCACTACGCCACCGGGGCTCAGCCCTAAGCATAGAAGTTTTTAAGTTAGATTTTTAAACATTTTATTGGGGAATCAAAAGAGTTCATAACATTCAATTTTTTTTTAGAGGGGGGGCATCACTGCTCTGGTGGGAGTAGGAAGCCCAGCCTTGCTCCTGGAGAGCTACTGCTGGATTTGAACTGTCAACCTCTACGCCACCGGGCTTAGCCTTCATAGCAGTCAATTTATCAAGCATTTTTGTACATATGTTGCCATCATCATTTCCTGAACATTTACTTCCAACTTGAGCCCTTAGTATCAGCTCTTCTCTGGCCCCCACCTTGTGACCCCTTGATAAATTATAAATTATTTTCATATCATACATCCACCACTGTATCCCTTTCTCCACATTTCTATTCATCCCCCTTGGGGAATTGGGATTCGTTCCCCCTTCCCTCCTCTACCATTTCCCCCCTACCCTCCTGGTATCACTACCATCTCTGTACCTGAGGGGTTTAAGTGACTGGGATTCCGTTTGTCCTGAGTTCTTATCTGTACATGTACCAACTCCAATACAGGGAGGACTGGGGTCATGGTAGTCGGGGTTGAAGAAGCTTCTAAGAACAAGAGGAATATTGTGTGCTATCACGTGCCATAGTTGACTCATCCCTTCCTTGTGACCCTTTTGTGAGGGATGTCCTACTGTCTACAGATAGGTTTTAGGTCTCTGCTCTGACAC
>PVJH01046929.1:0-11588 GCA_004026705.1 Nesogale talazaci
TGGAGAGAAGGAGAGGAGAGGGGAGGGAGAGAAAGGAGGGGGAACGAGAGGGGAGGGAAGGGGAGGGGAGAGTAAAGGAAAGGAGAAGCTGACAGACCAGAGGAAAGGGCGAACAGGCTGGGGGTGGGCCTCTGGACAGGAGCCAGACCTGTCTTCAGAGGGCAAAAGGGCAGGGGCCATTCTCAAATGGCGGACAGCTGGTTCAAGAGAAGGCCGGGAGGGCTAGCTAGGTGGGGGTCACGCTCATCCCCGTCTCACAGGAAGTCCGGCTTGTCAGTAGAGTCTCCAAGGAAGTGAACCTTGGACCGTGTCTCCGCCTCCAAGAAGGAAGGACCACATTTCCCAGAATGCTCAGGCGAAGGCCACGCCCACACAGAGGTCTCATTGGCTATCTCCAGAGTGACAGGTTAGACTCCACCCCTGCACTCTTCATCCTTCAATGGACACCAGATGAGGTGACTGCCACAACATGGAAGGAGAATCACCACCAGGGCAAAACCCATGTGTGAGACAGAGGTCAGCCATGCCGCCACCCTTCTTTATTTGGGCACCAGGCGTCCCTCCCAGATCACTACTTCTCTGCTGGGACTGATAACCGCTGCAATGCTCACAGAGAACCCACAGGCAATACGTTCTGAAGATGGAGGTTGATTAGGAAAGCTAACAGGTTACAAGTTAGGCTCAGAGGGCTGAGCTCGGTGGCATAGTGGTTGTGCGCGGGACTGTGGCCCACTGGGACGGAGGTTCAATTCCAGTAGTGGGGCTGGGCCTCCTACTCCCACCACCAGAGCGGTGATGCCCCCCCCCCCAAACAAACAAACAAACAAACAAAAGAAACAAGTTAGGCTCAGAAACGCTCAGGTCAAGAGCTCCTCTCCAGCTGTGCCTGCACACACACCTCTCTGGACCGCTGCCCCTCAGCCGCACAGGCCCTTGGCCTCTGCTCTGCTCAAGCACATGATACTAAATCCCTTCGGCGCTGGTCACTGCTCACAGCAGCGAGCCAGCCTCCTGTCTGGAGGCACTCACTCACTTTGTACCTCCCATGGGCTGGGAAGGCCTCTGCTCTAAGATGGCCTAGTTGAAACTTCCTGGAATGACAGAGCTGGCCAATATCCTTATGTGAATTGTGTCCACTGGCCATTTAGTGGAAGTTACCAAGCTATGGCTGGAAGAGCTGTGCCAAGCCATTTCACCTCACCCTGTCTTTCAGACCTGCCAGTCAGCTGCTTGCATATAAAAACTGATGCCACTCTATTTCCGTGCTTCCGTGTTGGCCTTGATCAGTTGGTACTGATCAGTGGGTACTAAAATAGAACCCAATTTTAGTAACTTGGGGTGAGCAAGCTCTTTCTGGTTCCAAATGACCAAACTTTACTTTCTGACTCTAGTGTTGTCTGGCACTAGATTCTTGTCACTAAGTCCTGAAATCTTTATGACCCTTAGTTTTTTCCATCTGCAATATGGGGGTTAAGGAGCATGGTGTGGTTGGGAATGTTTTCCTTTTCATTTCTTTTAAAAATAATTTTGTAGGGGGCTCATACAACTCTTATCACAATCCATCCATTTGTTCATCCGTCCATCCATCTATCCATCCATCCATCCATCCATCCATCCATGCATTGTGTTGAGCACATTTGTACATTTGTTGCCACCGTCATTCTCAAAACATTTGCTTTTTACTTGAGCCCTCAATATCAGCTTCTTATTTTTTCTCCTCCCTCTCTGCACCCCCTTTCTCACAAACCCTTGATAATTTATAGATTATCATTTTGTCATCTCTTACACTGTCCAATGTCTCCCTTCACCCACTTTTCTGTTTTCTGTTCCCCAGGGAGTAAGTTATATGTGGATCTTGTGATTGGCTCCCCTTTCCCCCCCCACCATCCCCTTCCTCTCCTGGTATCACTACTCTCATTATTGGTCCTGAGGGGATCATCTGTCCTGGATTCCCCGTGTCTCCATTTCTTATCTGTATCAGTGTCCATCCTCTGGTCTAGCTGGATTTGTAAGGTAGAATTGGGATCATGATAGTGGGTGGGTAGGGGAGAGGAAGCATTAAAGACCTAGAGGAAAGTTGTATGTTTCATCATTGCTACACAACACCCTAATTGGTTGTCTCCTCCCCGTGGCTCTTCTGTAAGGGGATGTCCATTTGCCTACAGATGGACTTTGGGTCCACACTCCGCATTTCCCCTCATTCACAATGAAATGATTTTTATTCTTTGATGCCTGATACCTGATCCCATTGACACCTCATGATCACACAGGCTGGTGTGCTACTTCCATATATAGACTTTGTTGCTTCTCAGTGAAATGGCTGCTTGTTTATCTTCAAGCCTTTAAGACCTCAGACGCTATATCCTTTGACATCTGGGCACCATCAGCTTTCTTCACCACATTTGCTTGTGCACCTGCTTGGTCTTCAGTGATCATCGTGTCAGGCAGGTGGGCATCATGGAATGCCAGTTTAATAGAACAAAGTGTTCTTGCATTGCGGGAGTACTTGAGTGGAGGCCCAATGTCTATCTGCTACCTTAATACTAAACTTATAAATATATGCACATAGTTCCATTTCCCCACTGTCATATATAAATATATTTATGTATATACACAGACCTCTATAAATACGCTTTGCCTCCTAGTTCTTTCCTCTATTTCCTTCAACTTTCTTCTTGGGTTGGGGATGTTTTTTCAATCAACAACCCACAATAAAGTAATCCCTTTATGTTTTAAAGATTCAACAAGCAACAACAATAATAGTTGACTTTTATTGCGTGTTTAGTTTGTGCCGAGGTGTCAGTTTTACTATGTGCTCGGTGCTACTTTAATGCTTTATATATACTACCTCTTTTATGCTCACAACCAAAGCGAGGTAGTTAAGTAAAGGGAGGAGGCACTGAGAAGTCAATTAACCCACCGCAAAGTAAAACAAAGTAACAACCTAGTACTTCTGTGATTTAACTGCGGACCACTTAATCTCTCATCCTCAGTTTCTTCATCTATGAAACGAGTTTTTAACACGCTATCAGTAAGTGAGCCAGCCGCTCCTGAGCAGCTTGTAATTACACGCATTTGCCCAACAGTGTAATGTTAATTGTACTCTCTCCCTGTGTTGCTCTGAGGCTCGCCCTTAGAGAGTGTCTATTTTTCTGCCACCTCTCTTCTGTGTTTGTAACCTTAGAACTCCAGCCTCCCACCTTCTCAAGTCCAAGACCCTCTCCGTCCCCTCATCTGTACTCTGCTGCCCTCGTGAGGCTCATGGAGGGAAGGGCGTTCGTCGCGGGGGCCCCACCTCTCTCCCCAGCCCTGCGCACCTGGGGACACAGATGCAGGTGAGTGTTGATGGAGTCAGCCGTGGCACCCGGGTCCAGCCATTTGAAAGTGTGGCTTCCGTACTGAGGCCCGGGATCCCACATGAAACAACTAGCATTTCTTTTGGTCTCTTTCTCGTTGTTTTTATCTCTGCTCAGCCACAGCCTGCTTATAACCTAGGTTCAGCTTTAACTCAGGGAGGCTCTGAATTACCCGGCTCCATTCTGAGCTCCGCCCTAAAGGAGGTTGGTCTGTGGGTGCAAGGGGCCCTTCCTCCTCCAGGATTCCGTGAAATCTGAACTCCAGAACCCCAGGGGTCTTTTCAGACCTGTGCCACTCACCCTCTCCCTGCCCACATCCCACCAGGCCTTCCCCAAGCCCCTGTGGGTTTCTCTAGTGAATCAGTAGTGATAAGAAGCCCTGGTAGCACAGAGGTTTCACGTTTGGCTGCTGTCTGCAAGGTCTGTTGTTTGAAACCAGAGTCTTAGGGGAAAGAGATCTATGTACATATATTTATAGGGTTAATATTAAGGAAACACATGGATGGTGGGCCCCTACTCAAGTACTCCCCCAATACAAGAACACTTTGTTCTAATAATTCAGCAGTCTGAGATATCTTCCCAACACAATCGCTGAAGACAAATAGGGTGCATAAACAAATGTGGAGAAGGAAGTGGATGGGGCCCGGCTATCAAAAGATACAGCGTCTGGGGTCTCTTAAAGACTTGAAGATAAACAAGCAGCCATGTGCTGAGAAACAACCAAGCCCACATGGAAGAAGCACAGCAGCCCGTCCCAACATGATCACTGCAGACAAAGCGGGGAAATAAGCAAAAGTGGCAATGAAAGCTGATGGTGCCTGGCTATAAAGGGATATAGACTCTGGGGTCTTAAAGGCTTAAAGTACACAAGAGACCATCTAGCCGAGAGGCAACAACGCTCACATGGAAGAAGCACACCAGCCTGGATGATCACCAGGTGTTGAGGGGAGCAGTTATCAGGCATCAAAGAACCAAAAGTCTTATCATTGTACATGAGGGGACTGCAGAGCAGGGACCCAAAGCCCATCTGTAGGCAACTGGACATCCCCTCACAGATGGCTCTCAGGGAGGGGAGGAGCCAGTCAGGGTGCAATGTAGCAACAATGAAATATACAACTTTCCTCTTGTTCTTAAATGCTTCCTGATCCCCGCATTCCTCCCCCCACCCCACCATGTTCCCAATTCTACCTCGCAAAGCTGGCTGGACCCGAGGATGTACACTGGTACAGATAGGATACAGAAACAAAGGGAATCCAAGACAGAACACCACCCCGCACCCCCAGGACCAGTGGTGAGAAGGGCAATACCAGGGGGTAGAAGGAAGGTTGTGTAGAAAGGAAAAACACATTACAAGGATCTACATATAGCCTCCTCCCTAGGAGACAGACAGCAGAGAAGTAGGTGAAGGGAGACATTGGATGGTGTAAGATATGACAAAATAACAATAATTTATAAATTAACAAGGATTCATGAGGTAGCAGGGAGGAGAGAAAACAAGGAGCAGGTATCAAGGACTCAAACAGAAAGCAAGTATTTGAGAACGATGGGGGAAACAAATGTACAAAAATGCTTGACACCATGGATGGGTGTATGGATTGTGATAAGAGTTGTACGAGCCCCCAATAGAATGACTTAATAATAATAATAATAATAATAAAAAGAATAAGAAGCTGTGGTAGTGCAGCCATCCTGTGGGACATAGGGGAGACCTAGTCTTATCAAAAGTCATCTTGAGTAATTCACGCGGCACTTCTACCTTGAGTCTTTGGTTTGGTTGTTGTCCCATAAAATCCTAGAGGTTTAGTGGTCATGTGTTGGGTTGCTTATGGCACTCCGAGGGAGACAGACAGGCTTCTCACTCTGGTCAAGACTTATAGTCTGGAAACTCGCAGGGGCAGTTCTATTCTGTCCTGTACGGTCACTAGAGGTCAGCATCGACTCGATAGAAGTGAGTTTGTTTTGTGTCTTGAGTGGCTGTCATGCCAGTAAGTTTGTTTTCTTTGTTGTTGGTTTTGAAGGTAAAAAAGTGCCTGCATGCACAGCAGAATTTACTGCAAGGCCCATCAATGAGCTCTCCGAGTACATTTCTCAGGCTGTCCAGCCTCGCCCCAGAGTTAATGACCTTCCCTGTCCAAAACGGGCGGCATTCCAACCTTCTTTTATATGACTTCTCACTATCCAGTGTCCTCATGTGTTTACAAGCCAGTAAAGCTGTCATTGAAAAAAAAAAACCAGTAGAAAGCCACAGAGGAATTCCAAGGAAAGATGACTAGGTAGGGATAGACACACACACACACACACACACACGCACGCACGCACGCACGCACGCACACACACACACAGAGACTGAACGGGTGTGGGAGGAAGTGGTTTGCTGTTCGGTGCCATCCAGGCAGTTCTGACCCATAGTGACCCTGTGCACAGCAGAACGGTCCCTGCCCAGTCCTGTGGCCCTCCTTCCTCATGGGTGTTCCTCGGCTCCGCCCCATTGTTGATCTCACTTTGTCAGTCCATCTCCTTGAGGGACTCCTCCTCCTTTTCCTCCTCCTCCTTCTTCCCAACCATGCACTTTCCCAGGGAATGGTCTCTCCTGACAACATGTTCAAAGAATGGAAGATGAAGTCTCACCGTCCTTGCCTTTACTGGCATTGTCTGTACTTCTTCCAAGACAAATCTGCTTGTCTCTTTAAGAAACTCAAGTGACTTTCGATATTCCTCTCCAGCACAATTCAAAGGTCTTGATTCTTCTTCCGTCTTCCCTGCTCAGTGTCCAGCTTTCACAGCATAGGAGGCAATAGGAAATACCGTGGCTTGGATCAGGGCACCTTGGTCCTCAAAGTACCAGCCTTGCTTTTAATCTAAAGTGTTTTTTTTTTTTTTGCAGCAGATTTACCCAAAGCAGCACATCTTTTGAGCTCCTGACTGCTGCCTCCATGAGCACTGATTGTGGATCCAGGCCAGATGAAATCTGTGACAGTTGCAAACTTTTTTTCCTATTGGTCCATCTGCGAGGAGTTTGGTCTTTTTTCCATTGAGTTGTGAGCCATACCAAGGGCTGCCATCTCTGCCTCAAGTCCCCCTAACCCACCTAACCAGAAGGGTGTGTCATCTGCACATTGTAGGTTGTTAGTAAGCCTTTGTCCAATTCTGAAGCCACATTCTTCTTCAGTTAATCCACTTTCTCGGATTATTTACTTACCATACAGATTGAGCCATATATACCCGAGTATAAGCCGAGTTTTTCAGAACGTTAAAAAAATTTAATAAATCATTTTATTGGGGGCCTGTACAATGCTTATCACAATCCATCCATACATACCTTGGGTCAGGCACCTTCCTACCCCTGCTGCCATCATCAGTACATTTTTACCCCCCCCCCTCTACACACACACATACACATCACTACCCTGGTGGGAGTAGGAAGCCCAGCCTTGCTCGGAGAGCTGCTGCCATCAGCACATTTTTTAATGCAGTTTTTGTGGTGAAATTAGGTGCCTCAGCGGCTATTTGGGTCAGCTTATACTGGAGTATCTAGAAGCTCATGAGCATCCATCTAAGGTGTAACTTGTTGGTCTCTCTGTGTCCAAAGGAAAGGAGAGTGATGAGAATGAAAAGACACATGGATATAATTAGTCCAATGGACCAAGGGGCTACTCAAACACCTTTGCCTACAACCCTGAGACCAGAAGGCCTAGATGCTGCTCAGCTACCAATACCTACTACCTACCATCCTGAAAGGGATCCCTTTAGAGGGTCCTGGGTAGCGTTGGAGAACATTGTGGAACAAAGCTCAAAATCCTAAGAAAGCCCAGGCTCCCTGTGTGGATAGAGACTGGTGGGAGACCCAAGGCTGTGGCCTTTAGTGACCATTCAGATGGGGAACCGAACTCACCCACATGGCTTGCTTCACAGTCGCACAATAGAAACTACCATGCAGGAGGTAAATAATAGCAATAACACTAGGGAGATTGTCATTTGGGATAGATCTCAAATGCTCTTAAAATTTTTTTTATGTTGAGTAGGATGCCATTCCTCTTGAATTTACATTCCCAGCATTGGAAACTGTAAGACTGTCTGACTTAAAATGGCCAATCCCATTATTCCATTTCAGCTTATGAAGAGGACATCAATTCTTACGCATTCCATTTCACTTTTAAAAGCTTCTGATTTTCCTAGATTCGCACTTTGTACATTTTATGTTCTGATTTTTTTTTTAGGCATCACTGCCCTCTTTCATTTTCTGATTATTAATGAATGTTTACAGTTGTTTATTCTCAAATGAAGGTCTCAAAAATCTTTGCTCCATTCACATTATAAAAATGGACTCTGGGGCTGAGCCCCGGTGGCGTAAGTGGTTGAGTGTGGAACTGCCGCCCACGGGTTTGGCAGTTCAAATCCAGTGGTGGCTCTCAGGAGGGGTAGCACCCATGACCACCAGAGGCAGTGATGCCCCCCCCCCCCCAAAAAAAAAAAAAGGATTTTGTTTTGAGGGGGCAACTTTTCCCCAGTCTTATTTTGGAGGCTTTCTAATCAAAGGGCTCATCTTCCTGCACTATATCAAACAAGAATCTGCTGCTCTTCAGGTTTTCAGTAGCTAATTTCTTAGAAGCATTTGCCGTTCCTTCTTCTGAGACTGCCTTTGTGTGGAGGTGCCCAACAGTACCCACGTGGTCTGCAGAAATAGCATGGAGTATATGTTCATTTCAAAGCTAAAACAAGTACCTTTGGTTTGGGGAAGCCCATGATGAAGGGTCAAGGGGCATACCATTCAGGAAGAGCTAGTGGGTGCATGTCCCTGCCTGAGACTTGCCCTCATGAGCAGATCACTGACACTATAAAGGTCGTAGCCAAGGGGAGTGAAGAAATCAGACTGTGCCCAGCTAGCAGGAAAAGTAGCATCTGTCTCAGTGAGCAGCCATCTCATCTGGGAGTCAACTAAGTGCACACCGAAGAAGCACATCAGCCTATGTAAACCCAGGATTGTAAACAATACGATTCCAACCTGGAGGAAGGAATGACACCAGTGCCTGAAGTGTACGCAGAGGTTGGACCAGGCAAGGCCATGCACATGCACCTTTCCTGACTGTCCAAATAGTACCATTTAGCGCAGAAGAACCCCTCAGATCATGTCTTGTGGTCAGTCATGTCTCGTTGCCTTTAATCTAAAGCAGATTTAGATTTCCTTTGCCTTCATGACACTGGCATCCTTTTTTATTTTTTCTTTTTTTCCCAAGAGGCTAGGACAGGTACTGTAGACTGTCCCTCCAATGGGGATTGTGTTCATCTGGGTAGACTAGAGGAACAAATCCATAGACACGCATGTGGATATAAGGGAATGGTTTATATACAAAAGGAATGGAACACTGATAAAAGCATCCCAACCCAGTCCAGTTCAAAGTCTTAAGTCGATATCAGCCCATATACCCGATACCAGTCTCTAATGTCTCCTTCCGATTCACGAAGTCACAGGCCATTGGGTGCAGAGTCCCAGCACCAGCAGGGGTCTCCCCATGGCTCCTTGCTTCCAGGGCTCAGGGTCCATCAACAGCATCTAGTGGTGGTAGAAGCAACTTAGGACTGACAGGGGTCTCCACGTGGCTTCTCTAGCTTCAGAGGTCTGGTTCCATCAGGGTAAGGCCAAGTGGCTTCTCCTCTGGCTCCTTAAGCTCCTCTGTCTATAGTTCATTGTCTCTGAGACGAACTCAACAACTGGGGAGCTAGCTTCTCATCTCCATGAGGGAAATATTGCGAGATTTCCCAGAAGAGCCATGCCCACACGGAGGCCTCATTGGCTACTCAATGGCTATCTTCAGATTAACAGGCTAGACTCCATCCCTACATCTCAATCATGAAATTAACATAAGCACATGACTGCCACAGGGATGATGGGATCGTACCTCCTGATTTCATGTAGGTCATGTGCAGTTGGCAAGATCAGCAGCGATGCGAGGTGTTCTTTGCAGGGGCTCCTGTCAGCAGCCATTTGGTGTGTGAGTAGCCCATTATGACTTATGTCCATGCTAGCCCCGTTCTGACACACATGGGACTGCCATGGATTGGAATGAATGTGATGACAACATTTTAAAAAAATCACTCCTTCGTTTATTATCTATCGATGATTCTTGCCTAAATCACTTTATCATGATGCTATTCAGACATGCTTTTGCAACCCTACCATTCCTTTTACATCCATTAGTTGGTTTCTGGTCTAAAGAAGAGCTTCCCTTCCTTCCCCTGTATTATTTATTAAGTCACTCAAGTGCATATTCATAGATTTTATTTCAATCAAGGAGTTGCGGCTGTGACTCTTGAATGTGCGTTGATGCTCAATTTGTTCTAAGATGTGTCCCGTGGGAGAGCACGTCAAGTCAGCCCCTCTGTCCTTGCCTGTGGCTCTGTCATCCTCTGAGCAGGCCCTTGCTTCCCATCCGAGAAAGGCATTCTGGGCTTGTCTACTACTTTCTCTGCTTTACAGCCCAGGAGCCAGCCATTTCTTCAAGGGGCTGGAGTTCTTTTAGTAACGTCCCAGAGCCTGAGAGCAGGAGAGGGCCACTGAGAGCCAAGGAGAACTGACGCAAACAGAGCCCACACACAGTAAGCAAACAGAAAAGAACGATTTCCAAGTCTACCCACCCCGCGGGTTAAAAATTACAACAAGAAGTCAAATACGCTGTCACTGAATTACTATTTTCGGAGGACCAGGAGAAACAGCGACATCTGGGAGGGAAGAGTAGGATGCTGGAAGAAGGGATCGTCAGAGAAGAAAAGCACTTTGAGAGCATAGAACTGTCCCAAGACATTCATCTTTTATTTTTAAATAAATCATTCTATTGGGGCCTTGTTCAAGTCTTGTCACAATCCCTCCATCCATCCATTGTGTCAAGCACCTTTGTACATTTGTTGCCATCATAATTTTCAGAACATTTTCTTTCTACTTGAGCCCTTGGTATCAGCTCCTCATTTTTCCCTCCCTCCTCCACCTTGCCTCCCCACTTTCTTCCCACCTTCACTCCCACTTTCCCTCCCTCCTTCGTGAACCCTTGATCATTTATAAATTATTATTTTCATATCTCCCATGGACCGATGTCTCCTTTTACCCATTTTTCTGTTGTCCATCCCCCACGGAGAGGGCTATAGGTAGATCATTGTGATTGGCTCCCCCTCCCCCCCTTTCTCCTTCCCTTTCTGGTGTTGCTACTCTCCTTATTGCTCCCAAGGGGTTTATCTGTCCGGACTCCCTGTGTTTCCAGCTCTTAGCGGTACACATGCTTTGGTCTAGCTGGATTTGTAAGGTAGAGTTGGGGTCATGATATTGGGGGGGAGGGAGGGGAGGACTTTAAAGAACTAGAGGAAAGTTATGTGTTTCTGGTTCATCTCCTCCTGGCGACCTTTCTGTAAGGGGATATCCACTTGCCAAAGATGGGCTTTGGGACTCTCCTCCACACTCCACTTGATATGATTTTTTTTTTTTTGGTCTCAAGATCTTAATCATGAAGGGAGCCGAGAGTCACATCTTGACCCCTAGGAGTCGCTGGAGAGTTTGAATTCATGCCCATTCAGCTAGCTGCCAAGCAACAAGTCCCTGTGCCATCAGGGGGCTCTTTAAGAAGAGTGATAATACGCCTTTCTCCAGGCGTTGGGTAGCGGTGTGCTGACGGATGTTTATGGGGACTCTCCAAAATGTATGCATAGATTGGCATTCACACACGGATGACATATTTTACTGATATGAATAGCAAAGCATTTCAATAATAACACAAACATACAACACACTTTATTTTAAATCTGATATAGCCAACTGTCAGTGAACTCATCCTTTTCTTTTTTTTTGGGGGGGGCATCGCTGACCTCTGGTGGTGGGAGTAGGAGGCCCAGCCTTTGCTCCGTGGAGCTGGAATCGAACCTCCATCCCAGTGGGCTGCAGTCCCGCGCACAACCGCTACGCCACCGGGGCTCAGCCCGAACTCATCCTTTTCACTGACTCCTTTTTCACGTGTGCTGTTTTGTTTTGTCCCTTATGTCCACGCTAATCGATAGTTACACTTCCACAATCACGTGACAAATGGAACTGCATCCCAAGCTGCTCTTTTCCCAGTACATTTCTTATCATTAAATCTGATATATGGGGCTGAGCCCCGGTAGCGTAGTGGTTGTGCGCGGGACTGCGGCCCACTGGGACGGAGGTTCAATTCCAGCAGTGGGGCTGGGCCTCCTACTCCCACCACCAGAGAG